>MU756881.1:135716-160537 GCA_026770625.1 Nicotiana glauca
GGGCTGACTAATGCCCCAGCAGCGTTCATGCATTTGATGAACAATGTATTTCGGCCGTATCTGGATTCATTTGTTATTATTTTTATTGATGATATCCTGGTGTACTCGCGTAGCCAGGAGGAGCACGCACAATATTTGCGGGTGGTATTACAGAGATTGAGGGAGGAGAAGCTTTATGCAAAGTTCTCCAAGTGTGAGTTCTGGCTTGGTTAGGTGGCTTTCCTGGGGAACGTGGTGTCCAGTGATGGTATTCAGGTAGATCCGAAGAAGATAGAGGCAGTTCAAAGTTGGCCTAGACCGTCCTCGGCCACAGAGATTCGTAGTTTCCTCAGTTTGGCGGGTTATTATCGCCGGTTCGTCCAGAGTTTTTCATCTATTGCTTCGCCCTTGACCAAATTGATGCAGAAGGGTGCTCCGTTTGTATGGTCGGACGAGTGCGAGGAGAGCTTCCAAAAGCTCAAGACAGTTTTGACCACATCTCCAGTATTAGTCTTGCCATCAACTTCAGGTTCTTACACTGTCTATTGTGATGCTTCGAGATTCGGGATTGGCTGTGTATTGATGTAGGAGGGTAGAGTTATTGCTTATGCTTCTCGCCAGTTGAAGCCCCATGAGAAGAACTACCCTGTTCATGACTTAGAGTTGGCTGCTATAGTTCATGCTTTGAAGATTTGGAGGCACTACTTATATGGCGTATCTTGTGAGGTATTCACAGAACATCGTAGCCTTCAGCATTTATTCAAGCAGAAGAATCTTAACTTGAGGCAACGGAGGTGGCTTGAGTTGCTAAAGGATTATGACATTACTATTTTGTATCACTCGGGGAAGGCCAATGTGGTGGCCGATGCTTTGAGCCGAAAGGCAGTCAGTATGGGGAGTTTGGCGTACATTCCAGTTGGAGAGAGGCCCTTTGTAGTTGATGTTTAGGTGTTGGCCAATCGGTTTGTGAGATTAGACATTTTAGAGCCCAGTCGGGTATTGGCTTGCGTGATTTCTCGGTCTTCCTTATATGATCGCATCAGAGAGCGCCAGTATGATGATCCGCACTTGCTTGTCCTCCAGGACAGAGTTCATCATGGCGACGCCAGAGATGTGACTCTTGGTGATGATGGTGTATTGAGGATGCGGGGTCGGATTTGTGTGCCCAATGTAGATGGGCTTAGAGAGTTGATTCTTGAGAAAGCCCACAACTCGCGGTATTCTATTCATCCGGGTGCCGCGAAGATGTATCAGGATTTGAGGCAGCACTACTGGTGGAGGAGAATGAACAAAGATATTACGGGTAATGTAGCTCGGTGTCTCAACTGTCAGCAGGTGAAATATGAGCATCAGAGACCGGGCGGTGTACTTCAGCGGATAGATATTCCAGAGTGGAAGTGGGAGAGGAATACTATGGATTTTGTGAGTGGTCTCCCTCGGACCTCGAAGAAGTTTGATTCGATTTGGGTGATTGTGGATCGGCTAACCAAGTCCGCGCACTTCATTCCGGTGGGTACTACAAATTCTTCGGAGTGGCTGACAGGGATTTTCATCCCAGAGATTGCTCGGTTGCATGGAGTCCCAGTTTCTATTATCTCAGATAGGGGTACTCAGTTCACTTCCCAATTTTGGAGGACTTTCCAGCGAGAATTGGGTACACATGTGGAGCTGGGCACAGCGTTCCATCCTCAGACGGACGAGCAGTCCGAGCATACCATTCAAATATTAGAGAACATGTTGTGTGCCTGTGTTATTGATTTTTGAGGTTCTTGGGCTGAGTTCTTGCCACTTGCAGAGTTTGCCTACAACAACAGCTATCAATCCAGCATTCAGATGGTGCCGTATGAGGCCTTATATGGGAGACGGTGTAGATCTACGATTGGTTGGTTTAAGCCCGGTGAGGCTAGGCTATTGGGGATAGAGGTAGTTCAGGATGCCTTAGAAGAGTTATGCGGACCGGAAGGTTCGAGATGTATCTTATATGGTGGGCGAGAAGGTCTTGCTGAAGGTTTCATCCATGAAGGGCATTATGAGGTTTGGAAAGAAAGGGAAGTTGGGTCCGCGGTTCATTGGGCCTTTTGAGGTACTTAGGAGGATCGGGGAGGTGGCCTATATGCTTACCTTTCCACCCAGCTTGTCGGGGGTTCATCTGGTATTTCCTGTATCTATGCTCCGAAAGTATGTTGGGGACCCGTCTCATGTGTTGAACTTCAGCACGGTTCAGTTGGATGATGATTTTACCTATGATGTGGAGCCAGTGATTATTTTGGGTCGTTAGGTTCGGAAATTGAGATCAAATGATATAGCGTCGGTGAAGGTGCAGTGGAGCGATCGGCCCGTGGAGGAGGCTACTTGGGAGACCGAGCGGGAGATACGGGACAGATATTCTCACCTGTTTGAGGCTCCAGGTATGTTTCTTAACCCGCTCGAGGATGAGCGTTAGTTTTAGTTGGGGAGGATGTGACGACCCGGCCCGTCGTCATGTGAGTTACCACCCTGTTTCCCCCATCTTATGTTTCTCTATGCTTCATTATCGATATTTGAGGTGATCGGGTCAAATTGGAATGGTTTTAGGTGGAAATGAGATACTTAGTCTCTTTAAGGAAGGCTTGTTTTGGAAAAGTCAACTAGATGTTGACTATTGAGTTAGAGGGCTCGGATGTGATTTCCGATGATCCGGTTAGCTTTGGAGGATGATTTGTGACTTAGAAGTGTGATCGGAAGCGCTTTTCGAGGTCCAGTATAGAATTAGGCTTGAATTGGCGAAGTTAGTATTTTGGCGAATTCCAGTTGATAGGTGAGATTTTGATCCGAGGGTCGGAATGGAATTCTGAGAATTGCAGTAGCTTCGTTAAGTGATTTTGGATGTGTGTGCAAAATTTTAGATCATTCGTAGGTATTTTGGTCGGGTTTTTTATCAAATGCGCATTTCAGAAGTTTTTAAGAAACTTAGGCTTGAATCCGATGTAACTTGATGGTTTTGGTGTTGATTGTGGTGTTTTGATGATTGGAACAAGTTTGAATGATATTTTAGGATGGGTTGGCACTTTTGGTTGAGGTCCTGAGGGCCTCGGGGTGATTTCAGATAGCTATCGGAATGAAATTTGAAGTTTAGAAATTGCAGGTTTTGGCAGCATCAGGTATTTCTGCATCTGAGGAAAAGAAACAGCAGATGCGGAGGCAAATGTCGCAGGTGCGAAATGGCTCAAGGTCGAGCATTTCCGTAGAAGCGGAAGGGTATCTGCATAGGTAGGTCCACAAATGCGGAAGGGTTACCGCAGAAGCAGTGTTTGGACTTTAAGTGAGGCTCCGCAGAAGCGGGGGTCAGGATGCAGAAGCGGTCCCGCATAAGCGGAAACGGGACCGCAGAAGCGAAAAGGGCCTGGGCAAAAGGGTTTTAAAATAAAAATTTTCATCCGCGAGCTTGGGATATTTTCCACCATTGTTGAGTAACCATGAGAGTTTTTGACGAGGATTTAAGAGGGTTTTGACTGGGAATTGATTGGAGGTGAGTCCTATGGCCTGGAAACATCATTTTATTAAAGAATCAACCCTTAAATTCATGGAAATTTGATTAAAAATGGAAGAACTAGGGCTTGACTTTTGAAATGAAAATTTGGGGTTTGAGGGAGCATTTGAGCTCGGATTTTGATAAATTTGATATGTATAGACTCGTGGCGAGATAAGGAATCCGGTGATGTGAATTTATAATTTTTTGAGAAGTGGGCCCGGGTATCGGGTTTTGCCAACTTCGTGATTTTTGATAATTTCGAGTCTTCTCGATTGGGTTGTGTTCCCTTAGCCTATTGTAACGTATTCCTTGTGATTTTGATCAGATTCGACGTGCGAGAAGGTCGATTTGAGGGGAAAAGGCATAGCGATCTAGACTTTTGGCCGGCTTGAGGTGAGTAATAGATGTAAATGACGTCCTGAGGGTTTGAAACCCCGGAATTTCACATTTTAACGCTATATTGAGGCGAGACATGCGCTCTATGACGAAGGCGGGGTCGTTTGTGGTTGGGAATTGTGACTTGGTCCGTTCCGAGTGATGTTTATACAGTGTTTTCGATTGAGACTTGTTTGAAAATCATTCTACTTGGATTAAATTATCATATTTAGGCTTTGTGCCGATTATTTGAATCCTTCAGGGATTACTATCACTGTTTTCATATTATTTGACTTGTTTATTGATTTCAGTCCTAAGTTAAATATTGTTTTGAAATGCTCAACCATTTTTCTAAGATTTGAAAACCTGAACACTGTTTTATTGACATTCTGAGCTGAGAACTTATTATTTTAATATTGCCCGAGAGGCTTATGTAAATTTCTGGATTGATCATGGATCGGGCTGCGCGCCACAGTGGTATTATATTGCTGTTGAGGCCGAGAGCCTGGTTGGTGCCACTAGATGGCTTGATTATTTGTGCTTGGACTGTAGGAGCCCCTCCGGAGTCTGTACACACCCCCAGTGAGCGCCATCGACGTTAAATGGATCGGGCTGCACGCCGCAGTGGGTACTAAAGTGTACCACCTTATGTGTTGCATTGCATTCATTCATTTGATATTATCTGGTTTACTTGTCATAGTATTTCTGTACCTTATTTCATCGGTGTGTTGTTTCATGGTTAAGTGTTCTACACTGCCAGTTATAGCTTATTCTGTTTTATTCCATGATTTCTTACTCTAAGCCTTTATTTGTGTTTATTACTCACTGGGTCGGAGTACTCATATTACTCCTTGTACCTTGCGTGCAGATCCAGGTACCCCACAGGCTGAGTGAGGACTTGATTAGCAGCACAGCATCATCCAAGAGCATCGAGGTAGCTGCATGGCGTTCGCAGCCCTAATCTCTCCCTTCTATCTCTATCCTTTTGTTATGTATTTCTCTTAGACAGACTTGTATTAGGTGGACATCATGTATTACAGGCTCGTGTTCGCGACACCGGATTCTATTGGGCTATATTGTGTTATTTTAATTGAACTTCCGCAGGCTTTATTATAAAATAAGAACTTGAATGTGATGACTTAGTAAAATTTCCTATGTTAATTATCTAAAATCTGGGTAAGAATTTGGGTTAATACTGTATATGGTCGGGCTTTCCTAGCACTGTGTTGGGCGCCATCATGACCGGGGTCGGGGTCGTGACAGTTACTTGGTGTGATTTTCTGGCTATTTGGGTGATTTGAGTTTTTAAGCAATGATCTTAGATTTAAGATTCGAGATGTTTGGGGATGATCCGAGGAACTGAGTTAGAGATTAGGAAAGGGGATGACAGGGAGGTCCTAGTGTGTTGGTTGGGTGGTGTTTGGAGGTGGTCCGCAGCCGTGAGGCGATTTCCAGTTGGCAGAGACGGCGAAGGTTATAAGGGTGGCTAGGCTTTTATTTTGAGATAATTTGGAGACGGAAATGAAAAGGTCTCTAGGGTTTTTTTTTTAGGGGGGGGGGGTTCCGACATTTTTATAGTTAGGGAGTGATCAGTTGCAAGCCGTCGGATCAAAATGATCCAACGGCTGGGATTGGATGGGGATCAAACGGTATCATTTTGGACAATAAAGAGATGGACCGGGTATTGCTGGTTTGGGATTAGGTTGGGATGTCTTTGGGAACGAGTTTGGGCATAAAGATCAGCTCAATTTCAATTTTAACACCCTTTCTTCAATTAAATATTTATTTCCTTTTTCTTTTTCTTTTTTTTTCTTTTTCTTTTTTTCTTTAATTAAAATCCTAAATTAAATTTCTAAATTCATCTAAATTGTAAAACTGACCAATTACCTAATTATAAAAATTACTTGATCATAAATTAAAAGAGATAAATCAATAATCTAAAAATTAAAAGGTATAAACGCAAAATGGGCCATTTTTGTAATTTTCATTTTTAAATAAAATAAATAATTTACTAATTAATCCTAAAAAAATATAAAAACAAAACCTAAATGCAATGCATGATATTTTTGAAATTTTTCATGATTTTAATAAAAATTAAAAATGCACAAAAATACAAACAATTAATAAAAGTCCTACAAAATTCATATAAAATGGCAAGTAATTGGAATAAATCTATTTTCTTGGATTTTAGAGGAGTAATTCATATAGGGAAAAAATTACATGCTCACAATTATTGGCACTAAAATTCTCTAAATCATTTTGTCGCTAGGCCTACTTCTGGCACAACGAGGCTCCCAAATTAGGACAGGAATTTACATTCCCGTAATATGTGTTTAAATACTGCAAACTTTTCAGAATCTTTACTGACTTGTTTACCTTTTGTTTTCTTTATTTTATTATTCACATCCCCTAAGGTTGGTTCACACATGATGGCATCATCAGCATATCACACCAGATCTAGAGGCCCTCCTCCTCCTCCAAGTAATACAAAAAGCATAGGAAAAGATAAGATGGATGACTTGAGTGGTATACGAAAAGAAAATGTCGAGAATGCGGAAACTTTAGACGGTCGGAGTACTCCAGCCCAAAATGACTTGGTTTTGCGATTGGAACAAAAGATACTGGAGTTACAAGGAGAACTTGAGCAGGTTCACAACTTAGCAAACCTCTCCCTCACTCTGAACTTCAAAGACGTTAACCAACAAAATGCTCAAAACCGAGCACCTCCTCAAAATACGCCAAACCAACATCTACAAAATCCTCCCGTACCCCATCAATATGCAGCTCCACCTAAAAACCCCAATCCTTTACCGATACCAACTCCTCCACAACAACATCATCAACCAACCCCAGTACCCACAAACCACTACCTATCATACTCCCCAAAACACACCACAACCTATTCTCGATCCTCAAAACTCAACCAACCACCACGACTACAGCCAAATCCCTAGTACTCACCAAAACAACACCATATACATGGAAACCCTACCTCACTCCACTCAACCAATCTCCTATATAGCAGAATTTGCTGAGAAGGACCTCCTCATCAAGAATATGGCCAAGGAACTCAAGAAATTGACAACTCGAGTTCAGGGTGTTGAAGAAGGTAAAGGAATAGAAGGTCTGAATTATGAGGATCTGTGCATTCAACCAGACATGGAACTGCCGGAGGGTCACAAACCTCCTAAGTTTGAAATGTTTAACAAAACAGGTGATCCCAAGGTTCATTTGAGAACTTACTGTGACAAGCTCGTAGGGGTCAAAAAAGATGAAAGGATTCGAATAAAGCTTTTCATGAGAAGTCTTACTGGGGATGCCTTGTTCTGGTACATAATCCAGAATCCTAAGAAGTGGGATAATTGGGTAAGCATGGAATCAGAATTTATGGATTGGTTCAGGTTTAATACAAAAAATGCACCGGATGTCTTCTATATTCAAATCCTAAAGAAGAAGCCAACTGAGACTTTCCGCGAGTATGCTACTTGGTGGAGGCCAAAAGCAGCCAAGGTCAAACCAACAGTAGAAAAGGAACAGATGAACACGTTCTTTGTCAGGGCACAGGACCCACAGTATTATGAAAGGCTAATGGTAATTGAGAATCACAAGTTCTCTGACGTCATAAAACTCAGAGAAAGGATTGAAGAGGGTATCAAAAGCGGGATGGTGACAAATTTTGAGGCACTGCAGGCCACGAACAAAGCATTGCAATCAGGTGGAATATCAAAGAAGAAAGGAATGGGGGTAGTAATGGTGGCCCAAAGCCCAAATTCTCCACTTACATATCAAACACCTTCACCCACATACCAAACACCTCCACCCACATATCAACCCTCATCTCCCAGATATTCTAAAGCCACCACCGCCTATTACACTTATAACACCCAACCAGCCTACTATCATTTACCTCTAACTCGTCCAAATTACTAGAAACCCCGACCTAACTTTCATCGTAAACCACCTAGACAATACACTGCTATTGCTGAAACCATCGACCAACTATACAAAATATTGAAAGTCGCTGGTTATGTCACCCCTATTCCTATTATAGCAATGGAGAACTCATCTCAATAGGTCAACCCAAATAAAACATGTGCATATCATTCTGGTATGAAGGGGCACACCATTGACGAATGCCGAACATTGAAAGATAAGATCCATGCATTGATTGAAAACAAGGTTATAAAGTAGAAGGAATCCGCACCCAACGTTCAAAACAATCCTCTCCCAGTCACACTCACTCTTATTGTGGTATAGATACAGCCATCCGTCGAAGTTAAGGTAACTGCATCAGTTCTATTTGAGGTTGAGGTAGCTCCACCTGCAGCCATACCTCTTCCATTTGAGGTAGAAGTGGCACACCTTTTACAGTGACAGTCACAACCAGACCTCCTTTCAACTCCAATGCCATACCTTGGGATTACGTTACCAAAGCTAGGCGAAAGGGAAAAGCAAAAAATGGAAGAATCTGATGTCGCACAGGGAATGACCAGAACCGGAAGGATCTATACACCCAAAAATTTGGGAGGATTGAGCAAGGAGGCTTCTATTAAACAACCTATCATTGAAACTGGGCTGAATGATCTTTGGAGGAAAGTACAGGCGAGGGAATATTCTGTCATCAATAATTTAAACAAGAACCCCTCCCAGATATCTATCCTGTCACTATTGCAAAATTCAGAGGCGCATAAGAATGCTCTGATGAAAGTGTTAAATGAAGCTTATGTGCCCAACAATATCACCTGCGGAGAAATAGCCAATATGGTAGGGAAAGTGCTGGAAAGTCATAAGATCACCTTCCATGAGGATGAATTACCGTCTGAAGGGTTAAGTCACAACTGGGAACTGCACATCACGCGTTATTATTACTTTTACTGGTGAAACTATGATTGTGACATGTAATGAGACAACGCAAAATAAATATTAGTGACTCAGAAAATGAGGATGAAATACTTGAGGAAATTGTCTGGGAGGTTGAGAACTTTGAGAATAAACCAAAGTCCAACCTGGACGAGACCGAAGCAATAAACTTGGGAGATGCCAAAACCGTCAAGGAAACTCGTGTAAGCATTCACTCTTCACTGTAAGAGAAGGAAGAGTACTCAATTCCTGAAGGTATATGAGGATATCTTTGCATGGTCATATGATGAGATGACCGGTCTCAGCACATCCATAGTGGCTCATAAGTTGCCTACCAATCCAATGTGTCCGCCAGTAAAGCAGAAACTCAGAAAGTTCAAACCAGATATGAGCCTAAAAATCAAGGAGGAAGTCACTAAGCAAATCAAAGCTAAAGTCCTCAAGGTAGTTGAGTACCCCATCTGGTTAGCCAACATTGTACCGGTTCTGAAGAAAGATGGTAAGGTCAGCATATGTGTTGACTATCGGGAATTAAATAGAGCGAGTCCCAAAGATGATTTTCCACTACCAATATACACATCTTAATTGACAATTGCACCAAGCATGAACTCCAATGCTTTGTAGATTTCTTTGCGGGTTATCACCAGATCTGGATGGACGAAGAAGACGTAGAGAAAATAGCCTTCATCACATGGTAGGGAGTGTACTACTACAAAATGATGTCATTCGGTCTAAAGAATGCTGGGGCTACTTACATGAGAGACATGACAACTATTTTCCATAATATGATACACAAGGAAATAGAGGTGTATGTTGATGACGTCATCATCAAATCCAAGAGGGTCGCAGATCACATGGCACATTTGATAAAGTTCTTTGATAGGCTAAGGAGGTACAATCTAAAATTTAACCCAACAAAATGTGCATTCGGGGTTCCTACAGGAAAACTATTAGGATTCATTGTCAGCCGCCAAGGAATCGAGTTGGACCCATCCAAAGTTAAGGCTATACAAGAGTTATCGCCCCCAAAGAGCAAAAAAGACATGATGAGTTTCCTAGGATGTCTAAATTATATCAGCCGCTTCATAGCACAGTCCTCGGTAATATATGAACCCATCTTCAAGATATTGCAAAAAGATGTTGAAACCAATTGGACCGAGGATTGTCAAAGGGCTTTTGACAAAATCAAGGAATACATGTCCATACCATGAGTCCTAGTCCCGCCAGAACCTGGGTTGCTACTCTATCGGTCCGTACTAGATGGAGCTTTTGAATATGTTTTGGCACAACATGACAATACAGGAAGAAAGGAGCAAGCCATATACTACTTGAGTAAGAAGTTCACACCATATGAAGAACGATACTCTCTGCTGGAATGCACTTAATGTGCTTTGACCTGGACAGCCCAGAAATTGAGGCATTACTTCTATGCTTATACAACATACCTTATATCCAGGATGGACCCTCTAATGTACAACTTTCAGAAGCCCATGCCAACCGGAAGTTAGCCAAATGGCAGATACTGTTAAGTGAGTTCGACATCACCTATGTAACACAAAAGGTAGTCAAAAGACAAGCATTGGTAGACCATCTCGCTGAAAATCCTGTGGGAGGAGAATACGAACCACTAAAAACGTATTTTCCTGACGAAGAAGTGTCATTCGTAGGAGAGGACATTGCTGAAGCCTACGATGGTTGGAGAATGTTTTTCGATAGGGATGCAAACTTCAAAGGAGTGGGCATTGGAGCAGCTTTGGTATCAGAAACAGGTCAACACTACTCGATATCTACAAAGCTTAGGTTTTCGTGCAGCAATAATATGGCAGAATATGAGGCTTGCATCATGGGGCTCAATTTGGCCATCGATATGAGTATACAAGAGATATTGGTAATTAGCGATTCGGATCCTCTGGTACATCAGGTTCAAGGAGAATGAGCTACAAAGAACACCAAGATACTGCCATACTTGTATTATGTGCAGGAATTGATGAAGAGATTCATAAAGATAGAATTCAAACAGGTTCCCAGAATTCAAAATGAGTACGTAGATGCACTAGCCACCTTATCATAAATGATATAACACCCAAATAAGAATTTCATCAATCCCATCCCGGTGAGGATCTATAATCAACCGGCTTACCGTGCTCATGTTGAAGAAGAAACGAACGGAAAACCCTAGTTTTACGACATCAGAGAGTACTTGGCAAAAGGAGAATAATCGGAGCATGCAAACCATACTCAGAAATTCACACTGCGGAGATTGTCCAATCACTTCTTCCAAAGCAAAGGGACCCTGTAGAGAAGAAATCATGATCTAGTATTATTAAGGTGTGTTGACGCAACGGAGGCTTCCAAATTGCTTGAGGATATACATGGAGAAACTTGCGGACCACATATGAATGGTTTTGTTCTAGCCAAGAAAATACTCAGAGCTAGATACTTCTGGATGACCATGGAAACGGATTGCTTCCGATACGTACGAAAATGCCACCAGTTCCAAGTACATGCAGACATGATAAAGGTACCACCAAACGAGCTCAATGCAACAAGTGCACCTTGGCCTTTTGCTACCTGGGGAATGGATGTTATCGGTCCAATTGAGCCCACTGATTCAAATGGGCACAGGTTCATTTTAGTGGCCATGGACTACTCAAATGGGTAGAGGCTGTATCCTACAAAGTTGTAACCAAGAAAGTTGTCGCAGACTTTGTCAAGGATCGTATTATTTGCCGATTCGGGTTCCCGAGTCCATTATCACTATAATGCTGCCAATATCAACAGCGATCTGATGAAATCCATATGTGAAACCTTCAAAATCAAGCACAAGAACTCTACAACATACAGGCCTCAAATGAATGAAGTTGTGGAAGCTGCTAACAAGAATATCAAGAAGATACTAAGGAAGATGGTAGAAAACCACAAACAATGGAATGAGAAGTTATCCTTTGCCCTATTGGGGTACCTCACTATGGTCCGCACATCAACTGAGGCAACTCCCTATTTACTGGTTTATGGTACCAGAGCTGTCATTCCAACCGAGGTAGAAACTCCTTCTTTAAGGATCATACAGGAAGCCAAACTCAGTGATACAGAATGGATAAGGAGCCGATATGAGCAACTGGACCTTATGGATGGAAAAAGAAAGAACACAGTATGTCACGGTCAGCTTTATCAAAATAAAATGTCCAGATCTTTAAACAAAAGGGTCAAACCAAGGCAATTCGCACCAGGACAGTTGGTGTTGAAAAAGATCTTTCTACATCAAGACGAAACCAAAGGGAAATTCTCTCCCAACTGGCAAGGTCCTTATATGGTTCATAGGGTGCTAACAGGAGGAGCACTCATACTTGGAAAAATGGACGGAGAAGTTTGGCCAAAACCAATCAATTCAGAGCAGTCAAGAGATACTATGTTTAGAATGTTTACATGTAACTGAACTACATTTGACCTGATTCCCATTTAAGATGGGATACGTAGGCAGCCCTATGGGTTTGGTCATATCTTAATAAAATCTTTATTTTCCCCAAAACCAGAAATTAGGGCAGAATTTTGAGGAGGACCTCAAAATTTTGGAGCAAGTCCAGCCAACGCCGACATATGCCAGAAAGTCAGAAATCAGTTAAGTGACTGGGGTAGAATTTTGAGAAGTATTCTCAAAATTCTGGAGCAGATCTGACAGATATCGTCACACGCAAAATGGCCGAAGAATCATTTACCAAACTGGGACAGAATTTTAAGGAGGACCCTCAAAATTCTAATGCAAGGAAGCTGCAATGTCTCTAAAAAGTATTACAGTCATTAGTTCATCTAAATTACTTGATATTACATATCACTATTTTTCTAAAATAACTTTATTTTGTCAATGAGAACGTATTTTTGAAAACTTCATTTCTATGGCAGCTAGGTATTACTCAGGGTAACTCGAACAGGGTTCCAAAGAAGAAGAAAGAGGATCAAGAAGACAAGAGCACGAACCAACTTCCCCTTACAAAACTCATGATTTTTCTTTGGATGCAGGCGCGGTAAATATAATAGGAGTATTCTCAAATATACATGTATCGAAATAACTATCGATCAAGCCACCAGACGCAAATATCTCTCTCCAACTAAGAAATAGTCTAATCCTATTTGCTACTTGTTCACTGCATAAGGCTAGGCATTGCCTTCTCTCTACATGAGACTAAGAGTTGTCTCAAATCTTGCATGAGGCTAAGCCCATCCTCCATATTTGCATAAGGCTAAGCATTTCCTTCCCTTGCATGAGACTAAGTGATGTCTCAAATCTCGCATGAGGCTAAGACATGCCTCCATATTTGCATAAGGCTAAGCATTGCCTTGTCTTTACATGAGGCTAAGCCCTGCCTCCATATTTGCACAAGGCTAAGCATTGCCTTCTCTCTGCATGAGACTAAGCCCTGTCTCAAACCTCGCATGAGGCTAAGCTCTACCTCCATATTTGTATAAGGCTAAGTATTGCCTTCTTTATGCATGAGACTAAGACCTATCTCAAACCTCGCATGAGGCTAAGCCCTGCCTCCATATTTGCATAAGGCCAAGCATTGCCTTCTCTTAGCATGAGACTAAGCCTTGTCTTAAACCTTGTATGAGGCTAAGCCATGCCTCCACATTTGCATAAGGCTAAGTATTGACTTCTCTTTACACGAGACTAAGCCCTGTCTCGAATCTTGCATGAGGCTAAGCCCTGCCTCAATACCTGCATAAGGCTAAGCATTGCCTTCTCCTTGCATGAGACTAAGGCCTGTCTCAAATCTTGCATGAGGCTAAGACCTGCCTCCCTTTTTCATAAGGCTAAGCACTGCCTTCTCTTTGCATGAGACTAAGCCCTGTTTCAAATCTTGCGTGAGGCTAAGCCCTGCCTCCACATTTGTATAAGGCTAAGCACTGCCTTCTCTTTACATGAGACAGCTCTGTCTCGATTCTTGCATGAGGCTAAGCCATGCCTCCCTATTTGCATAAGGCTAAGCATTGCCTTCTCATGAGACCAAGAACTGTCCTCCCTTGCATAAGTGTTGCTCTATTTTAACTTTGCATTATCTTCTTCACTCAAGGCTAAGATCTACCCCCAAACTCCGCACAAGACTAAGCTTTGTCTTGCTACCACTTTTGGTATCATATCTCTGCACTTCATGGGCTGACATATAGCCAACCCGTCCAAAGGCGTCATAGTCCGAAAGCATTATCCTCATAGCCTGAAGACACCATGCCATGGCCTGAGGATCCCTCAAACTTCCATATCATTATTTAAAGGCATCATGGTTCGGAGGCATTATTTTCATAGACCGAGGACATCATTTCATGGCCTGCGAATCCCTTATCATGCAATTCATGGACCAAGGCGTCATCTTCAAACCGTCCAAAGACAATCTTCATGGTCCAATAGGAATTTGCATCATGTTTAAATTCCCCCAATAATCTGTATACTGGCATACATCATGTTTTATGTTTTGCAGGAAATCCAGGAGATAACTGTTTTCCAAACGGGAGCAACCTTTGCTCTGGTCTCCGCTCGTACCACTTACACTCTACCATTTAACCGATTCCCATCAGTTACCCACCCTCACAATGTGACCGTTCAGATATATGTCGTATGACACACCACCACATTTCAGACTCGTATTCATAGCTCAGCATAAACCCTTCTAGTGTTGTCCTCTTTGAAAGAAAACTTTTCTGAGGCATACTACCATTCCTATAACAATACCATCGACTTCATTCACCGTTGGGTGCAGAATTACACATGGCCCGATTCCTGTAAAATCATATATATGTAGGCAGCTCAAAGACCAGGGTTCGGCCTATATTTTTCAAAACACCCATTCAGTCAAAATCGGTCATCATTTCTTTACCCGAAAACTCTTTCATCATTCCCGGATAAAGAGGGGCAGCTATTGATACCCAATTTTTCCCTCACATATTTTTTAAAATGCATATCTACTTTAAAAATAATGCATGAGCATCAATCATTATTTTTTATAATTTTCCTGTAATCTTAAAAGAAATTAATTTAGTTATTTCTAGCATTTTAGCTTATAAATAATTACTAATTGCATTACAAATGATTTTATGATAATTTTATTTGCTTATTTTTTATCATTTACATTTATACTAAGCTTTGGTTACTTCATGAATAGTCATATGTATATGTTAGGATTACAATTGCAATAACTTTGCGATAATAGCCCATGTGTGCATAAACACTTTATTTCCCAAGAAAATAATCTTTTATATTTTTATAATACTAAATAACATTTTAAATTATTTTATACATAAATGATATTTTTATCATTTTTCAATTATTTATAAAATTATTTTATTAATAAATTAAGTATTTAACAATAGCCCCTTTAATTATATCTAAATTTGGACCCCCCTCCCCCGCAGCCCAATTGAAATTAACCTTAGCCTAATCCGCCCCAACCCAAATTAAATAACCCCTATCCGACCCAAACCTTCTCTAATCATGGTTGTTGATCTCTGAGATCAATGGTATACATTCTCGCTTTCCTTTTTTAACCCAAACGACCCCCCAAACCCTACCCATTCTCCAGAGACCGCCGCCCCTGAATGCTCTCGTCCTCTCTTCTCTTTAAGACTGCCCCAAACCCTAGGAGCGTCATCACCTCAAAAATTTCCTAAACCCCTTTGATCCTTAACTAGATATGGGGTTATCTGGTGATTTGCTTCCCTATCTAACCTATTACCTCTACTGGTTGTTCGATTCTTGTTGTTTTCTGAAGGAATCTCGAAGAGATTCGACTCAGAGTCGATCGAGGCTCTTCATTTTCTTATGAACCCGCCTTGTGTTCATCAATGTTTGCGAGTATTGTTAATTATGTGGTTGTGGTTAGATTTTTCCTTTACCCCCGCCCCTTTTCTCAAAAACCCTCATCTTTTCATCTTGAATCTGTTCAGATCCTTGTAAGTCTAGAGCGGTTTTGAGTTTATCGAGTAGTTCTCTTTAAAAATTTCTTGTTCTCTTTATCGTTATTCGATTTAACATCCCTCTAGATTAGGTTTTCACTTCCTTATTATTTGTTATTCAAATATCTGTAGACCTGAAACGATTTCGAGTTTCTATAGCATTTTCTTTAACTATTTTCTTTTTTTCTTACTGTTAATCTATCCTAATGTTCTCGAAGAACTATTAGTTTCAATCCTATAGACATGATTTCTAAGTTTGAAATTGATTTCTTTCATTCCTATATGCATGGTATCTAAGTTGAAACTGAATTTTTACCTCCTATATGCATGATATCTATTAGTTACATGTGGGCAGAATTTTAAGCACGTTGCCAGGAAAGGTTATTATTCAAACAGATAGAATCCTATAGACATGGTCACTAATGCATGTAAGTTAAAAATGTGCATGGATCCTATGGACATGATTTCTAATGCAACAGGACTATAAACAGGATTTCTAGCATGCAAGTGAAATACAGAACAAAGCAATCAGAAAATCCAATAGGCATGATCTCTAAACAAGTTGTAATATTCACATAATCACCAATAAACCTATAGGCAGGATTTCTACCCAAGTTTCAATCAAATATATAGAACCCTCCCCCCCCCCCATTCTAAATTTTACTAATTATCTCCAGATCTATTTATTATAGAGATTATTATAGTCCACAATTAATAAATTACATAACAATATCTATTACACTATAGGGGGCCTTAGCAGGCCCAATATAAACCTGGAAGCTAGGCCTTCAAACACAACAACTTTGAAACAATAGCAGGGATCCACAACACCTTAAACCAAGCTTCCAGTGTTTCAAAGTTTCCAAAGAGCCTCAGGGACCCAGAGCAATGCTCATACTAGAACCACATATTCAACACAAAATTCATAAGAGATTGGAAAACCAACCCCTAATGTGTTAGAGTTCAAAGGAGTCTCAAGGACCCTGGGCAGTGCTCAAAATGGGGTTGGTTGGAACCTAGATATCTAAGATTAGAAGTTTGAAATCCAGTATATAGAGGGTAAGGGGAACAAGTTTAGAAATCAGTACATACAAAATAGTAAAAGAACTACACCAGAGATCAAACAAACTCATGTTCAGCATATAGTTCAACTAAGTTGATATTTGTTTAGACTAGATACTCATACCAGCATTTAAAGTAATCACAAAAGCAAAGATACTTGAACTAACATATATAATTAGCCATACATTACATGTTTGCAGTCAGAACATGGAACATACAGCTGAATTGGACAGGGTTTTACATTACTGGAGGTAACTTAGTTTAGCATTATCGCTAAGTCGGATCATGTAGTCACATAGAAAGCAGAAGCATGCTGAAAAGTTAAATAGACTAATCGAATAAAGCAGATAGAACAGAATAGAATAATAGGAGTTAAGGCATACCAATTGAGAAGAAAGCAAACAGGAATGCAATAGCAGGTAGAATCCAGAGAATGTGTCCTTGGCTTTCAGCCGACCAAATAGTGCAGAAATCAGAACAATAGAAAGAGAAAGCTCAAGTTTTTTAAAGCAGAGAGTTTGAAAGTTTTGAGTGTAAAGTCTGTAAGTCTCTATGTCTGTAAAGTCAGGACAAGGGAAGGGCTTTTATAGCATACAATAGAGTAAAACAAATAAGGTAATGAACCAATCACACAGAAATAAAGTATGAAAATAGATTAACACTTAATTAAGGTAACCATGAATTAATTAACAAGATAGAATCGAGTAAACTCAGGGTAGTACTACTTGATTTAAGGAAAACCTTATACAGAATCGACGATTAATTAAGTACTAGGTTAAATAAGGTAAAGAAATAATTCAAGGATCAATTTGAAGTTTAATTTAAGGGAGATAGTATAGAGTTTAGTTAATTAAC
Organism: Nicotiana glauca; assembly: GCA_026770625.1. Taxonomy (NCBI): domain Eukaryota; kingdom Viridiplantae; phylum Streptophyta; class Magnoliopsida; order Solanales; family Solanaceae; genus Nicotiana; species Nicotiana glauca. Next base: position 153,301 of record MU756881.1, read on the forward strand.
GAGCAATCCGGCAAGTACTACTCAAAATAAGGTAATTATCATATAGAATCAATTATCAATTAGCAAAGAAAGGTGAAGAAATAGAGGAACAAGGTAGGACAAACAGAATAAGAAAAGTATCAGTACATACGAGAAAGGTTAAAATCTCAGTAAAGATTTTAGAGGCCCTAGTTTTGTGATAAATAAAACTAGCCCGCAAGTAATAGCAAGAGTGAAATACGCATAGAGGCAAATAGATAGAAATATTTAAAGGAAAAATACTAAATAATGACAACCCTAACTTAATGTAATCAAAAGAAAAAGCAAAAACATAAAAGCTTTAATAAAATACATGGAGACATATAGACGAAAATAATTAAGGTTTGAACCTTATTATTCAAAGAATCAAAATCTAGATTTTAGGGTAGATAAAATAAGCATAGAAAAAAAAAAGGAAACTATAATAGAGATGGAAATAAATAGATTTAATTCGTCTTTAAGAAATAAAAATCCTATATTTTAGGGTAAACAGAATCAATCAGAAATAATAAAGAAAATATGAACACGTAGGTAGATATACTGAAACATTAAAGGGAAAATACAAAGGAAAAAAATTTATTTTGAATCTGGAAATATCTTGAGCCCTAATTTTAGGGTAAGTAAAAGATTCAACTAAAATAAATGGATTTGTGAGTAATAGAGCAAATATAGATGTCAGAAAATCATAAAACAAACAGAAATCTGACCAAATCTGGTCCAAATTAAAATTTGAATCCCTAAATGAAAGATACAAAAATATTCATACCCACAGAGATTAGGACGAACATAGACAGAAATAATTAACATATAATAGATTTTGAATCAAATATGGTTCGAACCTTTTGAGATCAACTTGCCATTTGAGGCTAACCAGTTTGAGTAACATCAAAACGAGTAGCTGGCAAGGAGGTAAGGCCATATATGATAAGGAATCAAGAGATGTTCCATTTTGGGTAGGAATTACAGGAGGATGGTGACGGTGTTAGGGTTTGATGAAGAGAGAAGGGGAGGAGATGAGAAAATACAGAGGCAGTGAGTTTGGGTGAATGAGGGTTAGGGTTAGGAGTTTGGTTAATTAAAATAAAGGGATGGGATATGGACCATTGATCTCAGAGATCAACGGTCACGATTAAAGGGGTTCGGGATGGGTACGAACGGGTATTGGGTTAGGGTTAACGGGTATTTGGGATAGTGTGTATAATTGGGCTAGGTCCGAAATTAGTTAATTAAAAGGGCTAAATTTCAAAATACTCAATTAATTTAATAAAATAATTTTATAAAATACTTTTATAAAATAATTTACAAATGATAAAAGTATCATTTGTGCATGAAAATAATTTAAAATAATTTTTTAATATTATAAATTTTTAAAAATTATTTTCCGTGTAAATAATATAATTATGCATATATAGGCTATTATTGCAAAGTTATTGCAATTATAGCCTAAAGATACAAATATAATTATGCATAAAATGATTAAAGCTTAATATTAATATAAATGATAAAAATAAAGTAATAAATCATTATAAAATTATTTGTGATGCAATTAGAAATTATTTAGATAATAAAATGCTGGAATAAATCAATTAAAATCCTTTTAAAATTGCAGAAGATTATGGAAAAATACTGGTTGATGCTCAGGCACTATTTTGAAAGTATATATGCATTTTAAATATATGATAGCAAAATTAGGTATCAACAACGACTATAGAGACTTCGGCGATTAATTCAGTGCCCGTGGTCCGGGAGTTCTCCGATGTGTTTCCTTTTGATCTACCAGGCATGCCACGAGATCGTGATATTGATTTCTATATTGATTTGTCTCCAAGTACCCAGCCTATCTCTATTACATTGTACCGTATAGCTCTGAAAGAGTTGAAGGAGTTGAAAAAACATGTTGAGGAGTTGCTAACAAAGGGGTTCGCCACATCAAGTGTGTCGCCTTGGGGTGAACCGATTTTGTTCGTGAAGAAAAAAGATGGGACTATACGGATGTGCATTGATAACTGCTAGTTGAAAAAAGTTACCATTAATAACAAGTACCTATTGCCGTATATTGATGATTTGTTTGAATAATTGTAGGGTGCCAGTGTGTTCTCTAAGATCAACTTGAGTTCGGGGTATCATCAGTTGAAGATTCGTGATTCAGATGTTTTGAAGATGGCTTTTCGGACTAGATATGGCTACTATGAGTTTCAAGTGATATCTTTCGGCTTGACTAACACACCGGTAGCGTTAATGGATTTGATGAACCGGGTATTCAAGCTATATGTGGACTCGTTTTTCATTGTCTTCATTGATTACATATTGATCTACTCGTGTAGCATGGAGGAGCATGAGCAGTATTTGAGAGTGGTGCTTCAACTTTGCGTGAACAGAAGCTATATAAGTTCTCCAAGTGTGAGTTGTCGTTAGATTCTATAGCATTGTTTGGGCATGTTGTATCAAGCGAGGGTATTAAGGTAGATACCAGGAAGATCGAGGCAGTTCAGAGTTAGCCTCGTCCTATCGTAGAGACCGAAATCATGAGCTTCTTAGGGTTAGCAAGTTATTATCGCCGGTTTGTGGAGAGCTTCTCATTTATTGCATCACCTTTGAGTAGATTGACCTAGAAGGGTGCTCCATTCCGGTGGTCAGATGATTGCAAGGCAAGCTTTCAGAAGCTCAATACTGCCTTGACTTTAGACCGGTGTTAGTGTTTCCTTCCGATTTAGGGATGTATACTATGTATTGCAATGCTTCACGCATTGGCTTGGGCTGTGTATTGATGCATGAGGGGAGAGTTATTTCATATGCTTCACATCAGCTAAAACCCCAAGAGAAAAATTACCCCATGCACGAGGTGGAGTTGGCCGGAATAGTTCATGCTCTTAAGATCTAAAGGCATAATCTTTATGGGGTGTCTTGTGAGGTTTACACCGATCATTGTAGCTTGTAGCATTTGTTCAAGTAGAGGGATCTCAACTTGAGGCAATGCAGGTGGATTGAGTTACTAAAGGATTATGATATTACCATCCTTGATCATCCGAACAAGGCGAATGTGGTTGCGGCTGCCCTTAGCAGAAAGGCAAAGAGTATGGGTATTTTGTCGTTCATTTCAGAAGAGGAGAGGCCATTAGCTTTGGACACTCAATATTTGGCTAATAGACTTGTGAGGTTGGATATCTCATAGCCCAGCCAAGTTCTTGCATGCGTTGTCGCTCAGTTTTCATTATTCGAGCAGATTAAGGCTCATCAGTACGACGATCTGCACTTGTTGGTTCTCAGAGAGATGGTACTATAGGGTGGTGCCAAGGAGATTTCTATAGGTGAGGATGGTGCTCTGATACTCCAGGGTCGTCTATGTGTTCCTATTCATCCAGGTGCTACGAAGATTTATCGCGCCCTGAGGAAGCATTATTGGTGGCGGTGGATGAAGAAGGACATAGTTTAGTATGTAGTGAGGTGCCTGAATTGGCAGCATGTTAAGTATGATCATCAGAGGCCTAGTGGCCTACTCCAACAGATGGTTATACCTGAGTGGAAATGGGAGCGCATCACTATGGACTTCGTAGTTGGGTTGCCACGGACCTTGAGGAAGTTTGATGCAGTTTGGGCCATTGTCGACTGGTTGACCAAGTCGTCACACTTCATTCTAGTTATGACTATGTATTCTTTTGTGAGATTGTCCAGATCTACATTAAGGATATTGTTCGGTTGCATGGTGTGCATGTTTCCATCACATCTAATTGAGGTCCTCAATTTACTTCGCATTTCTAGAGGGTAGTACAGAGTGATTTGGGGACCCGGGTAGAGTTCAGCACAGCCTTTCATCCGTAAACTGATGGGAAGGTCGAGCGGACGGTTCAGATCTTGGAGGATATGCTCAGAGCATGTGTGATTGGCTTCGGAGATCAATGGGATCGATTCTTGCCTTTGGTCGAGATTGCATATAGAGACAGTTATCGGTCAAACATCAACATGGCTCTATTTGAGGCTTTGTATGGTTGGCGATGTTGTACGCCCATCGGATAGTTTGAACCCGGTGAAGCTAGGTTATATGGTACTAATTTAGTGAAGGATGCCTTGGAGAAGGTGAAGTTGATTCAGGAGCGACTACGCATAGCACAGTCTAGACAGAAGAGTTACAAGGATCAGAAGGCGCGTGATTTAACATTTATGGTAGGCAAGAACAATCTCTTGAAAGTCACGCCGATGAAGGGAATCATGAGGTTCGGGAAGAATGTCAAGTTGAGCCCAAGGTTTATAAGCCCATTTGAGTTGTTGAGATGAGTTGGGAAGGTTGTTTATGAGCTTTCTTTGCCTCCCAGTCTATTGGGAGCTCATTCGGTTTTCCATGTGTCTATATTCCAAAAGTACCATGCTGACAGGTCGCATGTGTTATGCTACAGAACGGTTTAGCTAGATGAGAGCCTGGGTTATAAGGAGGATCCAGTTGCCATTATTGACAGGCAGGTTCACCAGTTGAGGTCCAAGAAGATTTCTGCAGTAATGGTTTAGCGGAAGGGTCAACCAGTCGAGGAAGAAACTTGGGAGACCGAGGAAGACATGCGGACTAGATATCCACACTAATTCGGCACTCCAGGTATAATTCTAGACCCATTTGAGGACGAACATTGTTTATGAGGTGGAGAATGTAACGACCCGACCGGTCGTTTTGCTTTTCAGATCCCCGTTCCGCTAATTAAGACTCCCCATATGTGCTTTACTGCTTTATGACTTGCGAGATGGTTGGTTCGTGTTTGGAAGTGTTCGGGTTGAAATCGGAATATTTAGTTCCTTATATTTACTTTAAATGGTTAAGTTTGACTTGAGTCAATATTTTGAGTAACTGATGTCGGAATCAGGATTTGACGGTCCCAGTAGGTTCTATGATGATTTTGCACTTAGGCGTATATTTGGATCAGATTTTGGATGAACCGGGAGCGTTTCGGTGCTTATATTGAAACTTGGCGAGTTGAAGGTTTTAAGTTCTTCAAATTTGGTTTGAAGTAGAATTTTGTATTATCTATGTCCGATTAAGATTCCGAGCCTAGGAATAATTTCGTATGATGATTTGTGACTTGCACGCAAAATTTAGCATCGTTACGAGTTAATTGGATAGGAATCGGACGCGCGGAAGTGTTTCTCGAAGTTTTTGAGTTTCAGTATTCGATTCATGCGTTTTGGCATCTGATTCGTATTTCTAGATATTATTTTGGTGTTTTGATCATGCAAGCAGGTCTGTGTTATGTTGTTGGATGTGTGAGTGTGATTTGATGGGGTCCCTAGAACGGATTGGACTCGGACTCAGAAAATTTGCATGAGAGACTGTTGGTGCTCAAGTTCTGGTGCGTCCGCACCGATGTTATTTTTGTCGTAGGAGCTCGCATCCTGGGGGTGAGTGGACACTGGTCTGCAGAAGCGGAGAAGTTCCGCAAAAGCGAGCCCGCTTTTGCAATGGGGCCACAGGTGTGAAGTAAGGCCAACCAGGCGTAGGTCGCAGGTACGACAAGATTATTGCAAAACTAGGTTCGCAGAAGCAAAAGCCCGTCTGCAGAAGCGAAGGGAATTAGCATGGGCTAGGACCGCACCTGCAACGGATTTTTCGCAGGTGCGGCATCGCAGGTGCACCCCCGGATCTACAGAAGCGAAAATTGTTGGGGCAGTGAGGTTCATTTAATGTCGGGACTTACCCTATTTTGATTCATTTCTTTCACTTCTTAGACAATTTTAGAGCTCTTTGAAGAAGGGTTTTCACCTAGCACTTTAAGGTAAGTAATTTCTATACATGATGAGTTTAATACGTGTATTTTGGGTAGATTCTTAAAACATAAATTGTAAAAATTGTGGATTTAGTTGATAAATCTAGGTTTAGATCAAAATGGGATTTAACCACAAAAATAATTATAAAATTGGATAAAAATTATATATTTGAGTTTGTAAGTTATAGGTAACATTTATCTTTGAAAATTTTCGGAATCCGGGCACGTGGGCCCGGGGTTAAATTTCAAGAATCTTCCAATTTGGGTTGGGTAATTACTCTAAGGGATTTTTACATTCCTATGCCATATAGTAAATTATATTACCCTAAATGTTCATGTTTAGTAAATTACCCTACCTACACAAGTTTTGTTTATAAAATATATGCATTCCACCTTAAAAGGCTTCCAATCCATTATTAGTGCCTTTAATTAAGGGATTTAGTTATACCCTTTTCCTTCTTTTTTTCTCCTCTCTCCCTTTTCTCTCCAGATCTTCCCTTATCTTTTTTATACAAAATTACTCTGAGGTTGAAGTATTTTGTATACGAATTTTTGTACTTTGTACGCTTGTCTTTACTGCAATTTCAAGAAGGAGATTAACATCTTGGTTCAATTATGACTAACTATGTCTATCGTCTCTGGTGTTCTCGTCCTTTTTTTTTGGACGAATATAAATAATTTCTGAAGCTGCTAAAAATGAAAAAAGAAACTCTTCTTTACTGGCACTGGTTTTTGTTAACAGAACTATGGTTACTTATGTGTAATGTTAGTGTAGTTTTGAGTTAGGCATACGTCTCCAGAAGTTCGCGAGAACAAATTGAGTGGATTTAAGTTTTCATTAATGAATAATGATCCCTCTCTTAGTTCGTATTGTATCATATCTTCTACTACTATTTACTTAGCAAATACGAATAGAATAGCTAACTTCACTTTCAAAGTTCCAACAACTATTACGACGTGTTTATTTTTATACATTATTTCTATACAATTAAATACAACTACAATATCATACAACTTAAATATAATTTTTATACAAGATTTATATAATATGTCTTTTGTATATTTTGTATCTGATTTATACATAATAAAAATAAATTTCATACAACTAATTATATGTTATACAATTTATCTGCAACTTTCACATATTATTTCTATCTAGTTAAATACAACTACAATAACATACAACTTAAATACAAATTTTATACAATATGTCTTTTGTATATTTTATATTTTTTTACACATAGTAAAAATAAATTTCATACAACTAATTATATATTATACAACTTATCTACAACTTATCTATAATTTTTATACATTATTTCTACTCAATTATATATAACTACAATATCATACAACTTAAATATAATTTTTAAATAATATTATTCAACTTTCATACAATTATATATATATATATATATATATATATATATATATATATATATATATATATATATATATATATATATATATATATA
>MU756881.1:161627-183323 GCA_026770625.1 Nicotiana glauca
TAACAGAATAAAAATTTTCTATAATTTCTGCAATATAATGTATGTCATGTCTTCTTCTTCTTCTTCTTCTTTGAGTTTCAATCTGAAATTCAACCAAAACCAAGTATAATCCTCACCAAAATTTCTCAATATTGAGATATAAACTCCTAACCATATTTCCAATTATTTGCAACAATATCCGATCCAAACAAATAATGATATTTGAAAATCCAAATTCGAATTCAAAACTTCAAAGCTTTTTGATGGCTGTCAATGGTGGAATTTTTGCTCTCTTTTCCTTTGCTTTATATTACTGGAATTTGGATTTGAGAGATAGAGAGACACGTAGAGAGAATTCTCAATTCTTTGTAACAACATCCAATCCAAACAAACAATGTCTTTTGAAAACACAAGTTCGAATTCAAAGCTTCAAAACTTTTTAATAGTTGTCAACGGTGGAGTGGTTAAAGATTTTCGCTGGTTTTAGAAGAAAAAATAGTAGGCGATTGAAGAGGAAATCGTGGGGTGTCATTTGATACGTGGGTGAGGGGGTGGGTTTTGGAGAAAAAAACTTGGGGGGAGTGGGAATATATGGTAGAGTTAAATTAGGAGACTAATTAATACCATTAAAACCCCTAAAATGTACATAAATAGTAATTAGGTATATAAAAGGTAACTATATTAAAAGTTAACAATGGAGGATAATATAGTTTACTATATGGCATAGGAATGTAAAAATCCCTTACTCTAATAGATAAATTATGAATTTATGAGTGTATATTAATTAATTTGTATAATATTTGGCTAGCTTCGGATTGTTCGGTGGCAAGTTGAGGCTTTATAGCGAATTTTGTGAGTCGAAAAGTGAGATTTAAGATGAGGTAAGTCTCTTTCCTAATCTTGTAAGGGAGAATTTACCTCATAGCTATTTTAAATTACTATTTGCTTCTAATTGTGGGGGCTACGCACGCACGAGGTGACGAGAGTCCATGCGTAGCTACTAATCTTGCTTAAGTCAGGGTAGTTTTAGGAACCAAATCATGAAACACTTGTATTGTTTGCATTCTACTTGTTAATTTAACTGCCTAAATTATATTGAAACTTGATAAAGGACTCGTAAAGATCGAATTTCACTTACTTTGAGTTTTGGAGGGTTACTTGAACATTAATAGAAATTGTGCTTCTTTGTGTATTAGTCTTGTGATAGCTTTTAAATCGGATATTCGTAGAGTATTCTCTCTTCTTGTGGAGCGGGCCGAATGCCTCGGCAGTATAATAGATGTATCTATGGTTCGTGATGCTCGACCTCCGGCAGTGTGCACATTATTCTAGATCGATCCATATGACCTTGGCATAAATCGTGCATGATAATGCTTGGTGCCGAATACACTTGATATTATTTCTATGATTTGAGAGGTTATAATTTATTTAATGGCCTGAATTTATTGAAGTTAGCATGTCCCAATTGGAGACTCTTAAATTTAATATCATTTAAAGAACCATTTATTTATTTCTTGATATTGTGTTATTATTATTATTATTCATGTATTCCGACCAATTGGGGTTCATGCTGGGGTGTCCTACCACAGAAGCTATTCACCTTATTAGTAGGATGGTGGAACAGTACAGGGATAGGAAGAAGGATCTCCACATGGTGTTTATTGATCTGAAGAAAGCGTACGATAGGGTTACTAGAGAGGTTCTATGGAGCTGTTTGGAGGCTAAAGGGTCTCGGTTGCCTGCATTAGGGTAATTAAAGACATGTATGATGGAGCTAAGACTTGGGTTAGGATAGTAGGAGGCGACTCATAGCACTTTCTGGTTGATATGGGGTTGCACCAATGGTCTGCGCTTAGCCCATTCCTATTTGCCTTGGTGATGGATGCACTGACTCATCATATTCATGGGGAGGTGCTATGGTGCATGCTATTTGTGGATAACATAGTTCTAATTGATGAGACACGAGGCGACGTCAATGAGAGATTGCAGGTTCGGAGATAGGCCCTTCAGTCTAAGGATTTCAAGTTGAGCAGAACAAGGACGGAATACCTAGAGTGCAAGTTCAGCGTCGAGCCGACGGAAGCAGGTGTGGACGTGAGGCTTGACTCTCAAGTCATTCCCAAGAGGGGCAGTTTCAAGTAACTTGGGTTGGTTATTTAGGGGACTGGGGAGATCGATGAGGATATCACACACCGTATTGGGGTAGGGTGGATGAAGTAGATGTTAGCGTCGGGTATCCTGTGTGATAAGAAAATGCCACCGTTACTAAAAGGTAATTTTTATAGAGTAGTGGTTAGGCCTACCATATTATACGGGACTGAGTGTTGACCGGTTAATAACTCACACATCCAGAAGATGAAAGTAGCAGAGATGAGGATGTTGAGGTGGATGTGCGGGCAAACTAAGATGGATAGGATTAAAAATGAAGATATTCGGGAAAAAGAGGGCATGGCCCCCATGGAGGACAAGATGAGTGAAGCAAGACTCAGATGGTTCGGGCATATTTAGAGGAGGAGCACTGATGCACCGGTGAGGAGGTGCGAGCGACTGACTCTGATGGGCACGAGGAGAGGTAGAGAGAGGCCCAAAAAGTATTGGGGAGAGGTGATCAGGCAGTACATGGTGCGACTTAGGATTACTGAGGACATGGCCCTTGACAGGGAATTGTGGAGGTCAAACATTAAGGTTATAAGTTAGGAGGAAGTTGCGAATAATTTCACTGCGCACCGGAGTAAGACTAGCCAGTTATGATTTAGTCTAGGATACTTGTATTTATCTACTGATGCAGGGCTTTATCTATTGGTTATTGTTGTACTTTCCATCTGTTTCGTATTTCTAATAGTGCTATTATTTTAGTATGATTCTATTAATGGTACTAATATTTCATCTCTTGTCTCCTTCTTGAGCCGATGGCCTCTTGGAAACAGCCTCTCTACCCCTCGGGGTAGGGGTAAAGTATGCGTACACATTACCCTCCTCAGACCCCACTAGTGGGATTACACTGGGTTGATGTTGTTGTTGTATGTATTTATTCCATCCTATTTAGAATTTCTGTATTTTTATTATTGGCCCTAAGTAAGTGTCGATGTCGACCCCTCGTCACCATTTTTTTGAGGTTAGACTGGATACTTACTGGGTATATATTATTTATGTACTCACACTACACTTCTACACTAATCATGCAGGGTTTGAGGTAGGTGCTTCTGGTGTTCATTCAAGCGCACACCCCCGTTATCTTGAGGCATAATGGTGAGCAGCTTTTTGAGTCTGTTCTGCAGCACCCGCAGTCTCTATCCTTTGTATTTACTTTGTATCTATCTCATCATAGACAGTAGCATAGGGGTTGTATATTCTACTAGTTGCCATACACTTGTAACATTGGGTCTTGAAAACATGCTAGTAGACACTTGATAGTTTTTGAGTATTTATATTGCCGTACTTGCTCCTTTATTAATTAATTTATGCTTATTTTATTAAATTTTTCACTTCTCATTTACTCAATAAATACAAATCAACTACTAAGAAATTATTAAAAAGAATATATACATGGCTAGTCCACTGTTAGCTTGCCAAGCAGCGACGTTGGGCGCCATCACGACCTATAAGGGAAATTGGGTCGTGACACCTTGCATGTTCTTGCCTCCGTAGGTCGAATTCCCCTTCAAAAGTGAGTTTAATGACTACTTATATGGGATATGGTTAGCATGGGGCGAAATAATACAAGCCAACTTTGGAACAGACTTTTCAGGTAAGTTCTTTTACTCTCTCATGCGCACGCGAGAATGAACGAGCGAAGTACTTCTCTTTTTCTTTTCCTCCCAAATTTCTTGTGCACTTCCACGCCTTTTTAGCTTAGTTCACTTTTTTTTTACAAGCTTTCCTCAGCTAGCTCGTTCATTATCTCATGTGCACTCGAGAGTGAACGAGTAAAGTTCTTCTTTTGTTTTTTGGCGTCCTCAATCAACTTCTTTATTCACTTTTTGTCCAACTTGCTCCTACACATAAGAATGCATGTAATGAGCTTAATTCATTACAAAAACTCATGTAACCTCCCATGACCACATAAGTTATGAGATGAAAGTACATTTTAGCCGTTTATCATATATGCATGCACAAATTCGAATAAGGTCTTTCTTACATACCAGCCAAACAGTGCTTGCTTTCTCCATCGTAATCATCTGAATACCACTAATCAAACGAGAATTGAAGTTTTACTGTATCTAATTGCTAATGTATCAAAAATTGGAAATAAATTTACTTCTTAAATCTGAAGTTGAAGTATTATTTTATAAGTTATACAGAAATTTTTAGGAGTTAACCTTCGAATTTAAGAGTAATCCACGGTCATTTTCATGAATCAAATTTGCCCAAAACTAAGACAGAGGGGTTTAAGTTATAGAACACTAATAATATAAAAAAATTACAATATTAATGCACTTTCATATGTTCTAGTAAATTATCTACTCAATTTTTCGTGCTATTACATCGTATTTGTTATAAACAATTATAGTACTAAAATATTGTATATTATTACTGCACAAAATTTAAACTCAATGTTTTTTCCCCCAAAAGTCATTCTTCTCGAGTACAATGTATTTGACTCTAGGTTTCATTCCCGTTCTTTTTCACTAATATCGAGTACATGCACTAATATGGAACAGCCAATACAGTGCAACATGAATCCCACTCAACATTTTAAGTTAATTAGAATATTTTGTGACAAACGAGATTTATAGTAATATTTTTGTTATGTGTTTCACAAACTAATATGCTGATATATGAATATGATCTTATTATATGTATATATTTAAATTTATTTCTAATTACAATTGGCTAGTTCGAGATAGAAGCAATAGATTCAATTTAACTCACATAATCTTGTCGATGCTTGAACAATATATTGGTCAAAATCTAACCACTCGACCACGGCGGTAATGACCCCGTCCCAATTACCCTGCAGTGGCGGCAAACGAACTCAACCTTGTCCGATCCGCACTAGTCACGAAACAAGCGTCGAGGTCGAGACCCCTCCATAAGGGGAAATCACCCTCTCGACCCTGCCGAGATAAGATGTGAAGAATGAGACATATTCGACTATAAATAGAGGGCAGAAGACTCGAACCAGAGGGGGGGGGGCTTCTCCATCATTCTCTATCATCCACTAGCACAAGAACATCTAGAGAGAGAGAGAGAGAGAGACTCTGAAAGAGGTGAGGGAACCCAAAGAGAGAAAGAAAGGGAGATTCTTCGCATTCAACAGCTCTCAAAGAAGACAACTAAATTGTAATTTCCTGGACCTCTCCAAGGGGAGGTAGGATAAATTTTGATGATGAATAAAATCTCCCAATTATTATTTCTATTAAATCTTCCGTTTTACTCTTTTGTCTTTCGATTCGGTATTAATTATGATCGACTATGATTTACCTCTTCATCTATATTGATTGATTTTCTCGAAAAGTATTCAATAACGTTTGAGTCAAACAATTTAGCACCGTCTGTGGGGATTTCCTAGTGAAAACACTTAGTTCTTCCCTGATCGAAGCAAAAGAGACACCAAGAAGGTAACTCGACTCAAACCGTAATCAACGGAGAAGCTCCCCCCGTTTTGGCTCCCCCTCATCCTCCATACTGCAAACAAGGAATCAAAAATTACCCTGAAGCAACCTGAATGCCACGGTCAAATAGATAATCATATAGTTTGACCTCATTCGAACTAGGACTCAGGCTAAGTGCCTTCGCCATCATAGTATCATAGTTCGACCTCACTCAAACTGGGACTCAGGCTAAGCGCGTTCACCATCAAAGTATTATAGTTTGACCTCGCTCGAACTGGGACTCAGGCTAAGTGCCTTCGCCATCAAAGTATTCCAGTTCGATCTCACTCGAACTGGGACTCAGGCTAAGTTCCTTTGCCATCAAAGTATTACAGTTCGACCTCCCTTGAACTAGGACTCATGCTAAGTGCCTTCGCCATCAAAGTATTACAGTTCGACCTCACTCGAACTGGGACTCAAGATAAGTGTCTTCGCCATCAGAGTATCATAGTTTGACCTCGCTCTAACTGGGACTTAGGCTAAGCGCCTTCGCCATCAAAGCATTACAGTTCGAACTCGCTTGAACTGGGATAGTTGGCTAAGTGCCTTCGCCATCAGAGTATCATAGTTCGACCTCGCTCGAACTGGGATTCAGGCTAAGTGCCTTCGCCATCAAAGTATTACAGTTCGACCTCGCTCGAACTGGGACTCAGGCTAAGCGCCTTCGCCATCAGAGTATTACATTTCGACCTCGACCGAACTGGGACTCAGGCTAAGTGCCTTCGCTATCAAAGTATTACAGTTCGACCTCGCTCGAACAGGAACTCAGGCTAAGTGCCTTCGCCATCGGAGTATTACAGTTTAACCTCGCCAGAACAGGGACTCAAGATAAGTGCCTTCGCAATAAAAGTAATACAGTTCGACCTCGCTCGAACTGGGACTCAGGTTAAGTGCCTTCGCCATCGAAGTATTACAATTCGATCTCGCCCAAACTGGGACTCAGGCTAAGTGCCTTCGCCATCAAAGTATTACAGTTCGACCTCGCTCGAACTGGGACTCAGGCTAAGTGCCTTCGCAATTAGAGCATCATAGTTCGATCTTGCTCGAACTGGGACTCAGGCTACGTGCCTTCGCCATCGGAGTATTACAGTTCGACTTCGCCCGAACTAGGACTCATGCTAAGTGCCTTCGTCATCAAAGTATTACAGTTCAGCCTAACTCGAACTGGGACTCAGGCTAAGTGCCTTCGCCATAAGAATATCATAGTTCGACCTCGCTCGAACTGGGACTCAGGCTAATTGCCTTCGCCATCAGAGTATCATAGTTCGACCTCGCTCGAACTGGGACTCAGGCTAAGTGCCTTCGCCATCAAAGTATTACAGTTCGACCTCGCACGAACTGAGACTTAAGCTAAGTGCCTTCGCCATCAGAGTATCGTAGTTCGACCTCGCTCGAACTGGGAATCAGGCTAAGTGCCTTCGCCATCAAAGTATTACAGTTCAACCTCGCTCGAACTGGGACTCAGGCTAAGTGCCTTCGCTATCAAAGTATTACAGCTTGACCTTGCTCTAACTGGGACTCAGGCTAAGAGCCTTCGCCATCAAAGTATTACAGTTCGACCTCGCTCAAACTGGGACTCAGTCTAAGTGCCTTCGCCATCAAAGTATTACAGTTCGACCTCGCTTGAACTGGGACTCATGCTAAGTGCCTTCGCCATCAAAGTATTACAATTCGACCTCACTCGAACAAGGACTCAAGCTAAGTGCCTTCGCCATCAAAGTATCATAGTTCGACCTCGCTCGAACTGGGACTCAGGCTAAACGCCTTCGCCATCAAAGTATTACAATTCGACCTCGCTCAAACGGGGACTCAGGCTAAGTGCCTTCACCATCAAAGTATTACAGCTCGACCGCCCTCGAACTGGGACTCAAGATAAGTGCCTTCCCCATCAGAGTATCATAGTTCGACCTCGCTCGAACTGGGAGTTCGACCTCGCTCGAACTGGGAGTCAGGCTAAGTGCCTTCGCCATCAAAGTATTACAGTTCGACCTCGATTGAACTGGGATAGTTGGATAAGTGCCTTCGTCATCATAGTATCATAGTTCGACCTCGCTCGAACTGGGACTCAGGCTAAGTGCCTTCGCCATCAAAGTATTACAGTTCGACCTCACTCGAACTGGGACTCAGGATAAGTAACTTCTCCATCGGAGTATTACAGTTCGACCTCGCCCGAACTGCGACTCAGGCTAAGTGCCTTCGCCATCAAAGTATTAAAGTTTGACCTCGCTCGAACAGGGACTCAGGCTAAGTGCCTTCGCCATTGAAGTATTAAAGTTTAGCCTCGCCCGAACTGGTACTCAGGATAAGTGCCTTTGCCATAAAAGTATTACAGTTTGACCTCGCTCGAACTAGGAATCAGGATAAGTGCCATCGCCATCGGAGTATTACAGTTCGACCTCGCCCGAACTGGGACTCAGGCTAAGTGCCTTCGCCATCAGAGTATTATAGTTCGACCTTGCTTGAACTGGGACTCAGGCTAAGTGCCTTCACCATCGGAGTATCACAGTTCGACCTCGCCCGAACTGGGACTCAGGCTAAGTGCCTTCGCCATCAAAGTATTACAGTTCGACCTCGCTCGAACTGGGACTCAGGCTAAGTGCCTTCGCCATCAAAGTATTACAGTTCGACCTCGCTCGAACTGGGACTCAGGCTAAGTGCCTTCACCATCAAAGTATTACAGTTCGACCTCACTCAATCTGGGACTCAGGCTAAGTGCCTTCGCCATCAAAGTATTACAGTTCGACCTCTCTCGAACTGGGACTCGGGCTAAGTGCCTTCTCCATCAAAGTATTACAGTTCAACCTTACTCGAACTGGGACTCAAGCTAAGTGCCTTCGCCATCAGAGTATCATAGTTCGATCTCGCTCTAACAGGGACTCAGGCTAAGCGCCTTCGCCGTCAAAGCATTACAGTTCGACCTCGCTTGAACTGGGATAGTTGTCTAAGTGCCTTCGCCATCAGAGTATCATAGTTCGACCTCGCTCGAACTGGGACTCAGGCTAAGTTCCTTCACCATCGGAGTATTACAGTTCAACCTCGCCCTAACTGGGACTCAGGCTAAGTGCCTTCGCCCTCAAAGTATTACAGTTCGACCTCGCTCGAACTGGGACTCAGGCTATGTGCCTTCGCCATCAGAGTATCATAGTTCGACCTCGCTCGAACTGGGTCTCAGGCTAAGTGCCTTCGCTATCAATGTATTACAGTTCGACCTCGCTCGAACAAGGACTCAGGCTAAGTGCCTTCGCCATCAAAATATTACAGTTCGACCTTGCTAGAACTAGGACTTAGGCTAAGTGCCTTCGCCATCAGATTATTATGGTTTGACCTCACTCAAACTAAGACGAGTTTCACCCCCCTCAACCAAATCACAAACTGATAAAGAACTGAAATGCAAGGCAAATAGCGAGAAAGAATTCTTTATGAATGGAATCAGAAATGCGGACCATCGTCGCTTACATCTGATCCGAACCAGCCGAAAAAGAAAAAAAATCTACGAAGAAGAAAACAAGGAACAAACAAATGCCCATCGGCGTAACCAAAGAAAATAGACCAACAAAAACAACGAAACAGGAGTCTCTCTCACTCGGCGCCAATTCTGTCATCGCCATCATCACCTCCATAAGGACCATCGTTATCGCCACTTGCACCAACATCGGCTTCGGGTGTCGCCAAATCATATCCACAGTTGGCTCGTTCCTCACGAGCTTTTTGGCGTGCCTCCTCGAAAGCCGCCTCAGACACGGTGCCCGCCTCCAACAAGTTCTTGAAAATGTCATGCTGAGCCTCAGCATAAACTCAGAGTTCATGAGCCTGGTGAGGAACAGCAACACGGGACGGTCTAACCAGGGCCCTCAGCTGCTGATTCTCCCCCTCCAAGACCGCAACCCGATCCGACAAGTCCTAGGCCTCCTGATCAATCTCGCCGATTCGCTCCTCAAGCCTCGCCTCTCTAAGGGCCGTAGTAGCTCTCTCCAACTCTTACTCGAACTGAACCGCCGCCTCGAAAGCCGCCGCCCTCGTCGAAGTATCCCTCTCCACGCACTCCAAATTGGTGACCTTACCTTCTAGTACAACCAGCTTCACTCTCCATTCAGAGTCTACCTCCGCAGCTCTAGCATGGCTCTTCTCCATTTCCAACTGTAGTGCTTGCAACTTGCCCAGCAGATGTTCACACTCCGCGGCGACCCCTCTTCCCACCTCGAGCTCCTCGTCCTTGAGGCGAATTTACTTTTCGAGCTCACTCCTACTGCGGAGCAAATGCACTAGTTCACGGTCCTTCCTCTCTAACTCTTCGCTCAATGCCCGGTTGCGAGGATCATTTCTTAACCATTCATGCAACTCGCGGCACCTATCGCGATAGCGACGGTATCTTTCTAGCATCTGCAAAAAGATACACGACCGGACATTGGCCCTATGAATATTCTCTACCTCCAACATGTACTTCTGCAAAACAAGAAGAACAGTCAAACCTATGCCCACTTCGCAATAAAGGAAAAAATAAACTAAATTCTGATATAACATACCCGTAATCCCATCACATCCACCTCATCCATCACTTGGACATCCAAAACACTCCTCAGGGACACGTTCTCGGCCTCAGAACACAGTAGGATGAATTGTGGTACCAGGCTGCCCCCTTGAGTCAACAAGTTCACGTCGGCAGGAATCTCAACGAGGCGGGCCGACCCCTTTGCGTTGAACACCGAGTGGGTAATGCCCTCCTCGAACATCTGAATGCCATCAGGGTCCAAGTCAGACTCAGACTCGTATTCATCGACCATTACACTCTTCCCCTTCTCCGTTGCCGGAGGTATGGTGTGACCTGACGAAGATGATAGCGGCGCACTCAGGGTCGCGACGACAGCGTTAGGGGACCGATCCTCGGCTACAATGAGGTGTTCTGCGACATCCGCAGCGGGAACTCCCGATCGGGCTGCAATAGCAGCAGAGTCCTCCCGCCCCTTGCTAATGGGGGCAACTCCGACCATCCACTCCCCTTCGGAGGTAGACGCTGCAGCAACACCTTCCTCTGGGTTCGCCGGGGGAGAATATAAGTTGATCAATGTCGGAGTAACTGTCTCGAAACCTACTATTCGCCTTTTCAACGGCCCTTCTTCCTCCCCGATCGATGGCGAGTCAACTTGAGGAAGGACGGTACCAGATGGGCCCTCATCCCGAGACATAGTCTTGGTGGAAGTGGTAAAGGCCACTGATTCCACTGATGCCTCCCTCGACGAAGGACGAGCCGTAGGTACCGCACTGATACGAACAGATACGGCCAATCGACGGAACGCCAACTGAGGGGCCCTGACTCTGCGAACCCTCCCTAATCACAGCAAATAAGGCTCGATAAGTAAGATCAATACAAAAGAAAGGTCAGAAAGTAAGGATGTTATCTCACCTATAAGGTGCCTACGTCCGAATCTCAGATTAAACGTCGCCCACGTGCGAACTCTCGCTGTATGGGGAAGGATGGCCTCGACCCATTCCCGAATCCCCTCCAAAAGAGGCGGTGCTACCTTCTCGGCTGCAAAGTATCGAGATAAATCAGTATATGCAACACAAGATATAGGTAGGAAGAGATCGAAACAGACTCTATTAGCAAAGAGCGAAGACTTACAGGCAAAATTCCACACTACTGGAAACCCAGATGGGTCCGCCATGAGGTGCTCGGTCCGCACATAGAAAAAATTATCAAAGAAACGGCGGTTGGTCCTGGCATCCACCTTGACCACCAAACCTTTCAACCCAAGAGGACGCGCGTGGATCATAGTGTCGTGAATCTTTTGAGGAGCCAATAGGCTGAGCACGTGCCTTAGAGTGACCTCACGACCGGCCAGCTCCACGTACTTGATGAACATAAGGAAAAGCTTGTACAAATAAGGAGAAATTTGGGCAGGGCACACCTCATAATAGTGACAGAAGTTGACCACCAACATTGGAAGCGGAAGTGTGTACCCCACAAGGAAGGGATAAGCGTAGTACGAGCAGAACCCGGGACGGTCTATCTGGAACCTTTCGTCCTTTGTGGCCGGTACCATCTCGATGTAACTGGGAATGCCCCATCGCTCCCTTAACTCCTTTATTCTGATCTCCCCTATAAGGGGTTTAATATCTACATGCTCCATGCTCCCATTGGCACTGAAATCTTCCACTGCCTTCCCCGAGCGGAACAAAATTTCCTCTACTAAAGGGAACTCTTTGCTTTCCATCAGGTCTGAATCCCCCATCCGCCAGAGCGTGACCCTCAGTCGTCGGCGGTATAGTCGAAAGAATATCGTGAGAGGAAGTTCCTGCCATCATTAACCCAGAGAAAGAGAAGGGAACTCTGTCAGAGAGATAGAAAGATTAAAAGAAGGTTGCGAGAGAAGAGGCAAAGAAAAAGCTCAAATTGACCAAAAGAGAGAGATCCTAAAAATCCTATCGAAGACAAGCGAAGAAATGTGAGAGAAAAATGACAAGGCTCATCTAATTTATAGGACACGAATTCTCTAAGCGCGAAAACCAACAGTCAACACTAGGATCTGACCAGGCATGAAACGATTCAACTTCTCAGGAACATGCGCCATTATGACTACTTGCACGAAGTGACGCTCCATTTATCAACCGTCATTTCAGCTTCGATACCGTCGTAACGGTACAAGGGTATCAGAGAGACCCCTCAGGGCCGTTCCGAAGACTTATGGCATGACTAAGGAATAATATGCATATCGAGCTCTGAATATGATTACGTCACAAACATGATCCGCCCGTCGAGAGCGGTAGGATACGACTCCGACAGATGGAGGGACTAACTGTATTGGTCAAAATCTGACCACTCGACCACGACGGTAATGACCCCGTCCCAATTACCCTGCAGTGGCGGCTAACGAACTCGACCTCGTCCAATCCGCACTAGTCATGAAACAAGCGCTGAGGTCGAGACCCCTCCATGAGGGGAAATCACCCCCTCGACCCGGCCGAGATAAGATGTGATGAATGAGACATCTTCGACTATAACTAGAGGGCAGAAGACTCGAACCAGGGGTGCTTCTCCATCATTCTCTATCATCCACCAGCATAAGAATATCTAGAGAGAGAGAGAGTCCGAAAGAGGTGAGGGAGCCCAAAGAGAGAAAGAAAGGGAGATTCTTCGCATTCAACAGCTCTCGAAGAAGACAACTAAATTGTAATTTCCTGGACCCCTCCAAGGGGAGGCAGGATAAATTTCGATGATGAATAAAATCTCCCAATTATTATTTCTATTAAATCTTACGTTTTTCTCTTTTGCCTTTCGATCCGGTATTAATTATGACTGGCTATAATTTACCCATTCATCTATATTGATTGATTTGCTCGAAAAGTATTTAATAATTTTTGAGTAAAACAAACAAAAAGATGCACGTCGTTTGCATTTCTAAACCAAACTTTGTTATAAATTTTGGCATAAAAATAAGCACTCAACAAATCTTTTTACCGTTGCTTTCTGCCACAGTCCTGTTGGACATAAATGTATCTAAAGTTTCCATTTCCCTAAAGTTCCAAAACTTCCCAAATTTCCATGTTGTGAAGTTCCAATACTTTTTGAAACTCCAACCTAATAGGAGCCTTGAAGGTTTTAAGTCTAGGATTTTGTAATTACTTGTACATTCTGTGGACATTTTATTTTGTCCTAGTCCTATTTAGGTTAATTCTTCAAAGCTGAAGTAGCTCCATACCTAATTGGGCTCATAACAAAAGGCCCAAAAAAGAGTGATACGCAATTGGGCTTCTTTGTTGGGATAATTAGTGGAAATAACATTAGGTAGCCATTTTTAAGCATGTTATTTAAAATATATTTATAGTTTATAACGCATCTAATGATCAGCCAATTTCACTCAAATTTTTAAATCTCAAAATTCAAACTTCAAGACATTGTGTTTTAAAGTTCAAAAAATTATGTCCAGAAGTTCGAATCTTATGTCCTGAATTTTTAGTAGCTCAGAAATTCAGGACACTTAGTCCTGAATTTCAAATTACCAGCTCAAAAATTCAGGATACTTAGTCTTGAAGTCCAAGAGCTTAAACCTGAAAATGCAAACTTTAGGACATCGTGTCCAAAAGTTCGAAAATTGTGTCAAGAAGTTCGAATCTTATGTCATGAATTTTATATTAGTAGTTCGGAAATTCAGGACACTTAGTCATGAATTTCAAATTAGCAACTTAAAATTTAAGACACTAAGTTCTGAAATTCCAAATCCAGGATACTTAGTCCTGAAGTTTGAGTGAATTGGTTAATCTTTAAATATATTGTAAATTATGGATTTAAAAGCGGCTATTGCTGCACTTCGCCCAGATAACTATATAGTATAGCCGCTCCCACATATGATAGCCAGAAAATATATTTTTTTATATATATTATTATATAATAAAAAATAATATATATTTTATGCATTGTTTTGTATATTTGGTAGCTAATATAATTACTTTTAAGTGACCGGCCAAATCTATAACTTGTCTGTTCAGCCCAGGGTCGCCTAATTAGTTGGTAAATCCTTCACTGGAAATTGCACTTACAAAGAAAATATATATTTAGTTTAAACATCTAGGTTATGAGTCTCCTTAATAATCTAAAAATTCTTTTTATTTATTTTTTAAAAAAAGCAAATATATAAGGCTATACATACAAAAAAAATTACCATATAAGGGAAAGACGCACATGAACAAACTAAAATAGGAAAATAAACAAAAAGAAGAAATACGTATATTTTTATAGTTCTGGTCATCAATATAAAAATGATTGCAGTGCAGGCAATTACTTGGTTGGCCAATACAAACTATGCTAGAAACAAACTCTATGCATAGCGCATAGAACCGTATTGAGTAAACGATATTTATAGCTTGTGGAAAGTAATACGTATTATTCAAACTAATTAATAAAAGAAACAGTCAGGAATAGACATAGCATTAGAAATCAATCAAGTATCAGTTTAATCTTTTCAAATTCTATCTTGAATGCATGCACTATAGTAGCACATTAGTAAAAGATGATTATTAAAGGAAAAAAGGAAAGAAAAAAAAGAGAACAAAAGATAAAATATCTTTCTCTTTTTTTATAGCTTTTGGTAGTAATATGATTCAAATGTCTTACATCAAATAAAATAGGGAAACTGCTATTTTAACACTAATCAACAAAGTGATACCGAAATAGTGTGTAGAAGTTTAAAAAAATTCATTAGTTAACTTTGATATCTTGTAAAGAAGCCCTCATCTCTGTTATAGATGGATAGAGCTACTCCCCCGGCATTGCAGAAAGGATTACATTTAAGGAAAAAATATTTTCTAAATGGATTAGGACAATATTCCTAATCATAACAAAATTGGAGTAGAGCATTAATAAACATGTAACATTACAATCAAATAGGTACAAAACAAATAAAGGATTAACTTTGTCAAAGCTAATTTTGAGTCTTTCAACTTCTTGAATAACTGTTTCAATTGCCGATATTCATCTCCATATACACGTCCATATATACATATTGTTCAGACCAGCCTGCTAGAAAACATGGAAAAAACAATCATGCAACTTATCATATCTTGTGTTCAAATGAGTTACTAACAGATAAAGGACGACAAGAGCAAGTATAAGAATTAACAATACCTGGGACCAGTGGCGGAGGCAGGATCTCCATGAAGGGGGTTCAAAAAAAAAATTTTGCAGCTAGTGGGAATTGAACACATGACCTTATGTAGATTTTGAACTCTCTTGAACCGCAAAACTACACTTTTGAATTGTGTTAAGGGTGTTCAAACCTTAATATATAGATGTAAAAAACAGATTTTGCCTTATATATACAGTGTAATTTTTCGGCAAAGGGTGTTCGGGTGAACACCCTTGCGCCCCCTAAATCCGCCCCTGCCTAGGACATGTCTGATGTATGTTTGGTCCGAGAATTGGTTCTCCAAAGATGGTGCCATAGGTTTCGTATACTATTTTCAGGTAAGCCATAGTTTAGAGATGCCATCAACCAAGAAAAATAAAGCAAATACTTTAAAATCACCATTTAGAACGTTTATGATTGTTTCATTTGAACTCTTACAACATAATATAATGCAAGTTAAACCGCTGCATATGGGCAGCAGTTACATCACGTGATACCCCTTTACTTATAGATTTATATTATAAACAGCTGATAATATGATACCACCTTTACCTATAGATTTATATTATAAACAGCTGATAATATGAGCAAAGATGAAAACAATAAAGCATCCAATTGGACGCCAAAATAAGCACCTTGAGTAATAGTGGCACACTTAATTTCTTTCTTGTACTTGCAATTTCAATTAAACTATATAAATATACAAAATTTTGAAGGCTGAAAATATGAGTGTTGAACCCACATTAACTAAAACGATAAATCAAATAGAAAGAGATTCAATAGTTCATACACGTCTGGATTTCCAATTTTACCCGTGTAACTGTATAAGAGGAAAAAACAACACATTCAAACAGGTATAACACTAAAAAAAATATCAATTATATCATTCGGAAATAAAGAACGACATAGGTAAGTGCAAATTGCAAAGCCAAGCAAGATACTAATTAAACTCTCGAAAATAGCATATCAAGCCCTTTCTCCTCTTTCTATATGGATGAATAGAAATATATAAAATCTAAAAGAGCGTAAAGAATGGAGTAATCTTTCCCCGGTAAATAATGTTATTCCTTTGCTTGCGTTTAGCTCTCTTACCCTGACTTAACAGCCTACTTTTTGGTTTTGGCTAGCTCCCTCGACTTAGTATATATAGAACATATTATTATGAAGCTAACACCTCTCTTTAAGTACTCGTAGTATCTTCTTGTTTTTTTTAACGTTAATAGGAATATATATAAACTTGCTTAGAAAGAGTTTACATATTGCTAGGGGCTCCACCTGATCGAGGTGAAGCAGGGGTTGGGGTTTGGGTACGAAGACTCTTCTTTTACAGATACATTGTTTGATGCAATGTTCTGATTAACTAGATATAGTAGTAGCATATTACAAACATTAGTTGGTAGTTTCTTAGACAAAATATATTCCCCGCTCATATCTATATTGAGCATTTTTTCAACAAAAACTGGAGGGGATGCAAGCAGCCTAACTTCTTCATGCGTATATCATTGTTTTTCCTGAGTTTTTGCATCCTTTGCTACAGCATCAGCAACACTATTTCCTTGTTTGAAATTATGCCTCAGTAATAGGCTTTTTTACTGGCGCATTAATGGCCTGCAAGAGCAAATTACATTGTTAAGTGTTGCATCGCCATTATTGATAACCTTGATAACTTCGGATGAGTCTGTTTCTATTTCCAGAGGCAATAGATGGAACCTGTGAGCTATTTCAAGACCTTCATGGAGTGCCTGTAATTCAGAGTGTAGAGGGAAAAGAGCGTAGATTTTTTTTTGAAAACTAATTATCCAATTCCCCTTGTTATTTCTGAAAACCCTTCCTATACTACTTTTGTGATCTTCATGGGCTCCATCAATATTCAGCTTAAACCATCCTTTTTCTGGAGCGTGCCACTTAATATTAAAGGTTCTCAAGTGGAGAATAGTGTTGTTGTTTGAGGTCATGAAGTGGAATTCAATGGCATAATTAACAAGGTTTTTGATTGAAGGACGCTGAGTAGTGTTGTTGATATTGTTAGTATTTCTATTTAACTAGATTCCCGATATTAGGAAGGGGAAAAAGTATTGCCACGTGATCTAGTGTTTACTGTTACCCCCAGATGTTCCCATAGTTTTTGTACTATAGTGCATGTGAGGAATATGTGCATTGGAGATTCCTCTTCGTTGTGGTATATGGGACAGTTACCATTAATGTTGATGCCAATGTGTTGGAGATATTTGCGACACGGAATTCTGTTGTGAAGGCATTGCCACAGGAAATATGTAATTTTATTTGGGCAGTTGAGCTTCCAGATCCACATAAAGTTCGGTTGATGAATTGTTTTATCATGTATGATCTTGGCACATGACTTTGAGGTGAAGCTTCCATTAGTTGAGAGGGACCAGATTGGAGTGTCTTGGTTCCTATTTAAAGGCAATAAAATTTTATTGATATTAGTAGTTATCTCCTTTGGGAGTTTGAAGGAAATATTAGAAAGATTCCATCACCTGTGAAGGAGAATATCCTTTATAGTCATATTAAACTCCTATCTTTGGAGAGATCCATGGATTGTCTCACGAAGAGTATTACAATTAGGAATTCATTTTGATGTTCAGATGTTAAGATTGGAATTTTTGCTTGGAATCCAGGTAATTCCTTTGGAGCAAATGGACCAACCTTTTAGAATGCTTTTCCAAACAAAGACGCACTTAGGAATGACATTGAGTCCCTCAATGCTCAAGTGAATCACTTAATCGACTTGCCCCACTTTCCGCCAAAAAGAAGCCGACTCTCTCCGCCAAAAAGCCACATTTATGAAGAGGATGAAAGTGATGGAAATAATACAAATGACGAAGAAAATGAGGGGGAAACCGAAGATGAGTGATTTTATGTTTGGTTGGATTGTTGTTTAGTTGGATGTTAACTTTGAACGTTATGTTTTGATGTTTGGTTGGATAGTTTTGATGATTGATCGGATAGTTTGGATGTTTAGATATAGTTTATAAAGTTTTTTTTGTTGTTAAGTTGAGTTTTATTGTGGTTGCATTTTAGTTTGTATTGTAATATTCTGCTGGCAGGTGGTGCAACAAAAAATAGGCACTGCTTGCCAAAAGTGTACCAGATTTATCGAGGGACTTACCGACAGATTTCATCGGAACAATTATTCATTTTCAATCCAGAATTCTTTAATTAGCGAGGGAGTTTATCGGTATGTTTGAACCAAATTTTCAAATTTTATTGAAAATACCGACGGATAGCAATCGGAAAATGAATTTATTCATATTTTTAATTTTTATATTACTAAAATTATTATTTTTAATTTACCGACGGATCTTCGTCGGTGTAGATATTTTTATTATTATATTATTTTATAATATATCGATGGATATCCGTCGGTACATAAAATTATTTGACCAGACATGTATCGATGGCATTCCGAAGGGGTCCGTCGATACTTACCGATGGATGCCGTCGGTATTTTACCGAGGAAGGATTTACCTACCAACCACTTACCGACGGATATCCGTCGGTAAAGCCTGGTTACCGACGGACATCTGTCGGTAACTTGCGTCGGTAAATAGGTGATTTTTAGTAGTGAGTGCTACTTGCATATTTGTGAATGAGAGTACTTGACCATGGAGCAGTAGTGTTGGTCAAGAGTTTCCAAGCATGGTTGGCTAGGGTGGTTAGATTTTTGTTTTTGGCTGCAGTTAGTCCTAATCCACCTTCTTCTTTTGATATAGTAATATTGTTCCAATTTATATAGTGAATTTTTTTAGAATCATTGTTTGTGCCCTATATAAAGTTTCTTTGAATGCGGTCAATTTATTTCAGAGTTTTATTTGGAAGGAATGTGTAGTGCATTGCATGACTTGGGATTGCATTGAAGGTTGAAATAGTAAGAGTAGTCCTCCCTGCAACGTTTAAAAATTTTCCTTTCCATGAAGATAATTTTCTTTGCATATTATCAGTAATGTACTGATAATCCTTTGGGGATGGGTGATTGGTTAGGATAGGGTAACCAAGGCATTTTCCAAAGGAATTGTCTATTTTGATGTTTGGATGGCAATTTTTGGACACTAATATCCTTGATTTTTGAAGATTGATGTTTTGCCCTAATAATTTGCAAAAGAATGAAATACAATTCTTTATTGTTTTGCAAGATTTTTCATTAAGGCTAGCCATTAGTGTAAGGTCGTCGGCAAAGAAAAGATGAGAAATACCTGTGTCCCTTGGACTGAGGTGAATTGAGTCCCATTGCCAGATATCAACTTGGCGAGAGATCAGACGAGAGAACATTTCCATATACAGAATAAAGATGTACGGTGATAGAGGGCAGCCTTGTATTATTACAAATGTGGGGATAAAGTATTCATTGGCATCCTTTTAGTAATTATTTTTTTTTTCAATCTTCTTCTCTTAACATAAAAACAAAGTGTGTGTGTGTGTGTATATATATATATATATATATATATATATTATAAGCATTCACACATAAAAGGAAAAGTCAAAAATAGAAGGGAGTACATCACTTGAGATGCACAATTGCAAAATGATGATCAAATGCTTAGCAATTTACTCATCAAACAACGAAAAATCACAAAGAACGCTTTTGGATGCAATTTTCCCCGGCAAATTTTCGGTGAAAGAAAAAAGGGAACTATACGTTTTTTCTAATCCAATATATGCAAGAGGAGAAATTCAGTTAGTTTTTAAAAGGAGGGGAGTGGAGGAAGTGGGAGTAGTTGGTAATTTTTATTGTTAGTTTCTATTGCTTGAATTTTGAAAAAAAAAACTTGTAATTCAGTTAGTTTTTAATAGGAAGGGGAGTGGAGGAAGTGGGAGTAGTTAGTGGTTTTTATTGATAGTTTCTATTGCTTGAATTTTGAAAAAAAAAAGTGTTTTTCACATCTATTTTTAAATAAATAAAATTGTAATTCCAAATTCAACTTCCTAATAATTTGGAGCAATGTCTTAAAGTGCCAAGTGTTTTTTTAGAATTTTGCCACTTGACTTCATGAGGGGCTTTTGTCTTCTACTTTTAATTATACATAGATCCCATTCTCAAGACAAATATGGTAAACGCCAAATGAAAAGGAAGAAAGAAGAGAAAAAGCTACTCATACGCTGCCAAAATCTGATGTAAAAAGGAAAAAGAACAAATCAAGAAAGTCAATCATATGTAGATCATAATTTTTCAATAGCCGAAAGCAACCGACAATAAACGAACGACAATGTAACACAAACCGCCCAGCGGCTTTCTCTTATAGGGTGACTTGACTCAGCTTGACCTACTTGACTCAGCGGTTAGAGTATCGCTTTCATACGGCGAGAGTCATTGGTTCAAATCCAATAGTAGGTAAAACCGACCGAAACCCCTGCTTTTGCCAGCATGACACAGAAAATTCAGGTATATCAGTGACGTTAGGGGTGTTCATAGTTCGGTTTGGACCGATTTTTCCCTAAAAAGAAACCAAACCAAGTAAGTTGGTTTTTCTCGATTCGGTTTATATCGGGTTTTGTCGGTTTTTCGGTTTTTCGGTTATTTATCGGTTTTTTTCTTAAATATAAGACATACACTATCAAACAAATATTCCGGCGACCACATTTTTAACGTAACACTATCAAATCAATTGCCCTACGAGAAATTTATTATTCACTAAAATATATTGATGATAATTGAATCAAATAGTGATGAATAATTTAAGGACTCAATTAAAAATATATTTTTTTAACATGAAATGGATTCCTATACTTAACAAAAGAAAACTACCAATCAAACTAGAATATAAAGGTAAAGAACTGTACTAAAAGTGCAAATGATTAACATTCACCATAAATTTTTTGAAACTTTGTATAAATATATATATATTAGCTCTCTAGTAGGTTTGGTTCGGGTTTTTTCGGTTATTTTTTTATTAAAACCAAAACCAAACAAAATTTGATCAGTTTTTAAAATTCAAAACCAAAACCAAACCAAATAAAAAAGTATCGATTTTTTTTGTCAGTTTAGTTTGATTTTCGGTTTAATTCAATTTTTCGCATTTTTACGAACACCCCTAAGTGACGTAATAGAAGAAACCCATGCATAATAAATTGAATTATAGTTCTCGTGCTCTTTTTAATCCTCATTCAAAACCACCAAATCATTTCAGGTCCTCCATATTTGTCATAGTAGGGAAAGCAAAAAGAAACCGTAAAGACCAAAATACAATGTGGAAACACCAATACAATCAGACAGAAAAATGTAGAACCCGCAATAGAACCACATATCAACATATAGAGTGTGTTTGGTACGAAGGAAAATATTTTCTCTGGAAAATTTTCAATTTTTCCATGTTTGGTTGGCTTAAATGTTTTGGAAAATATTTTCCTTATCAATTTATTTTCCTCCAATTGGAGGAAAATGTTTTCCTTATCAAAAGAAGGGAAAACATTTTCCAAAGCTTCTTCTCAACCTTTCTCACCTTCACCACCCCACCCCACCCCCTCTCCAAAAATAAGGCTTTTTT
>MU756882.1:9176-22007 GCA_026770625.1 Nicotiana glauca
TGCATTTTTTGCAATTTCTTCCAAGTTCAAAACCTCCGTTAAGCCATCCGAAATTACCCCGAGGCCTCCGGGACCTCAACCAAAAGCACCAACATATTCCATAATGTCATTCAAACTAGTTCCAATTATCAAAACACATCAAATAACGCTAAAGCCATCAAATCACATCGTTTTCAAGCCTAAGTTTCTTCAAAACTTCCAAAATGTGCATTCGATCAATAACCCAACCAAACGATGTCCGAATGACCTAAAAATTTGCACACATATCCAAAATCACCCAACGAAGCTACTGCAACTCTCGGAACTCCATTCCGACCCTCGGATCAAAATCTCACCTATCAACCGGAATTCGCCAAAATTCTAACTTCGCCAATTCAAGCCTAATTCTATACCGGACCTCCAAAATCAATTCCGATCACGTTCTTAAGTCACAAATCATCCCCCGAAGCTAACCAAATCGCCAGAAATCACATCCGAGCCCTCTAACTCATAAGTCAATGTCTGGTTGACTTTTCCAACTTAAGCTTTCCTTAAAGAGACTAAGTTTCTCATTTCTTATCAAAACCATTCCAAATCAACTCTCACACACCACATACTGATAATGAATTATGAAGAAGCAATAAACGGTGAAAACGGAGCAGCAACACATGAGACGACGGGTCGGGTCGTCACATGCTCCCCAACTTAAACAAACGCTCGTCCTCGAGCGTACCCAGAGTTGTCCTAGAAGCCAACCAATAGCTAAATGACCTTACCAAGCATATACCCGGGGTGATCCCACGTCACCCTATCTCGTATAGGTCTGACAACACAACATAGCTAAAATTTCCCGATCCAGTCTAGCCCATAATTCATAGAACTACCTTTTCACTTCTGAAACCATCAATACGATCAAAACCTTACTCCTACACTTTGAATAGTCCCGAACCAGCTGTAATAACCCATACTTGCAACCTCAATGAAATCATACGATATACCACATAATCCAAGCACTCGAAACGATAATTTCTATTCACAGTGGTTACCCACAACAACCAAATACCGATAGAAAACCTCTTATTAGCTAAAGTTTCACTCCAACACTTTCGTATCCTACCAAATGATGATGAAATACGCAGTAAACCATAACCATTTCTCAGACCAATCATTAATGAAGGCATTTCTTCCCTTTTGACTAATACCACAACAGATTCTGAGCTGGACCTTGGTATTATCCTTTCAACAAGCTGAGATCAAATCCGATCGTATTCATTAATGATCCCAACAATCTCTTCTGACCAAACACACCAACCTGGTGACATGACACATCAATACGGGCCTAAGCCTTAACTTGCATAACTACGTGCACCCATAAGCAACAGTCTGAATATACACAGATCATAAAAATGACTCAATTGAAAGAGTTGTACCTCAAGATCGCCAGTACCATCACGACACAAGGCTGAGAATCTGTCTCACATCATGGAAATAGAGTACCTGAATCCTCCTCGAAAGGTCATAACTTCACGTGGCCTCGCCACAACGTGCGATCCTATCCTAAAACTGTTACACATGAAGCACCTCAAGTCACCATGCCCAAAATAGACAGCCACGCACAGATTGATGTCTGAAACCAAGCAATCCATCACACTCACGGTGAAGCAAGTAATATACATCATTCAATCCTGAAAGTACACAACCGATGCGCCATTCGTCGAGCAACACCCAATACGGACTTTCCTCAGAAACCAGGAAGCAAGACATACCAAGTAACATATGGAAAACTATTCTCAACATCACACTGTTGCGGTATGCAACCCGATACAGATAACATACCCGTGGCGGCGTGCCACCCGATCCACACAAATATCTCACATAGGGACATGCACATCGAGCCAAATTTGCTCATTATAACAAAATACCAAGTATCGGTCGTAAGCATACTGAGTGCATAATGATATCCACTTAGAGCGTTGTAAGCTACAAAACTCAACTTCCACTATGAATCTCGATAGCACCGCACTATATGTGCCCACAGTCCAAAAATCATAACGCCTCACAGCACAAAAAAAGCAACTCATAGATCTCCCCAGATCACTAGCAGGTTCAATAACGATCGAATCAACCTATCCTTCACCAATACAATTCGGGGCCAACCAAGCCAACTCAAGCTAAACACGTAGCCACCTCGTCCTGCCAATAAACTCAATACCAAGAAGCCTGTAGCTGCTCCTCCCACTGGTATAACTCCTGCCGTAGCCGTACGATACGGTGCCCGGCACCATATAAATACCGAAATCCATAATCTCGCCCGGTGACATGCCCGGCCACAAGAAACGCATTCGAAAAAGTCTCTCAATACCGGAACTGAATCAATGGTAGAAGCCTCTGCACTGACATCAGCCACGAAGGCCCAATTAAGAAGAGTAATCCTTCCCAGCCGTCCGCTGGTCTTTGGAACCCAAACCATCCTGCTAGAACATAGTCCGATGCACCTCGCCACGCAACCTGTGGCATTTTTCGACACAACCCATAGCACAATAGTCTAGAATAACCCCACACTGAGACAACCAGTCTACACCCCAATATCATATCTAGAATATAATATACCAAGCAAAGAACGATCCACTCGGGCTTCCTAACCCCAATAGCCGCTAACGGTACCAATACACACTATCCACAACCACTATATAGCCTGAACATGAGAACTCCCAGTTTCCAACTCCATATAGCACACGAATCACTATTCCTGATCCCAAATTCCGCAATTTGAATACATATTACACCTCGAGTACCCAATCATTCTTCGAAAGATATTCTAAAATTCTCCTGCCACTAGACAAACTCAGATATCAACAGTCGATCTATAAAGAAAATGCCGCAACACTACCGAAGTGCCATCAACTTAATCACATTGCCCTTTTTCTGAAACATATACGCTCGTCAAATCACTATGATTAGCAATATCATTTCCTTAGTCATATGAGGATCGTTCACCCTAATAATCTGAAGCTCGATCCTCGAATCACCTAAAACTGCTCGTGCTGCTTAAGATTCTAATGACTCTCCATTCAGAACTGAACCGAAACCTCGCACACGCCAGTCTCGGTCCCCTACAACATACCGCATATACCATACCCTCCAAGGATAACATGAGAACTTTATCTCCCTTCCGCGCCGCAGACATCGATGCACTAAACTAGCCAAGAAATTTCATTGATCCCACTTAGAAGAAAAATCATTACACACTCCATGCTCCGTATGTTCATAGAAAATACAAATCTCCAAACCACGGTAAAACTCAACAAGAACGTTCTCCCAATTCCATCTATCAAATTTCCTTTCTGATTCATCATCAACTTGATATTTATCCCTCGCTGTAGCATCACAATGCCTCAATCCAGACCTACCACATGAGACTCAAACATAAGACCACACTGTCTGAGACCCATAGGCCATCGAATACTCTCTCAGCTGTTCACAGAAATACCACCTTCTAGAATACTTCACCTTGAAGACCTTTCTGCGAATCTAAATCCGTCACCATTTCTTTCCAGATACCAATACATAGAATCCCATAAGCAACATAAAAATACCACCAGTATTGACCACATACAGAAACTTAAGACGCCTGATTATTACATGTAGAACCTTGAACACATTAAAACCATTCTCGAGAGTCATTCACTCTATTTAACTTGCATTTAGCCTTCTCAGCTAACAAAACCACCTGTGCCTCATTGGCATTCTGACACCGTAGGATACGACCTCATCTCAATACAAACAAGCATCTTCCTTCTCTATACACTAGCATTCTTTACCAGCAACAGCTCAAAATATCCTATTATTTTCACACATCTACGAAGCATCGTATAACCTTTATCAAAATTTTCCTTCACACGTGCCATCCTCGGCTCGATCTCTGCAACCAGAACTGATCCGCCAGCATACCTCGAGAAGGAACCAACATAGCGCATAACCGTACAATCAGCTAATCAACAGCAACCTTCCCAACTTGGCTCGAAGCCATACATCAAGACATACTCAACAACTCATAACATTATTACTCTAATGATGCCACAATACCATAATGAGATTAAACTCAAATCATTTACAAGTTTGTGAAAATACTGATCATCTAGTGCTGTAATCCTCTGCAAATCTTGCATTCTTCTCTACCTCATCTGGCTCCACTATCTTAAGCGACCCAAATTCTCAGATTTCAACATATACCCTTCAATTACACATGAGATCTTCTAACATACACACAAGGATCATACCACTCAAGAACACTCCACAGGAGATAACCCACCTGCTCTGCCTCAATTTAGTACTTTAGCACACCTTTCCACCATTATATACGTTACACAGTCATCTAGTCTTCCTGAGTCCGAACTCATATCGCCACACGTAATGCAATTCACTTCCCAACTAGGAGAAACGAAAGTATTCTTCACGCGCCCATAATTCGGGCTACACATCAATCACAATAAGAATCGAACACTTAACAGTTCATCCATTTTCCAGCAGACTTCTTCATCTCTACCAAGTCACATAGATACATCTCGCAGCACTAGCATACTCATCACATGGATATCTATCCTCCATTCCGGCTAATAAGGACATACTGAATATATAATTTCAAAACATTTGCTCACACAATCAGCACCTCGGTGCTCAAGCCATAGGCAAAGATCCGGCCTCAAGTCCTCCAGACTAGCCCAACATACTCACGAAGATCACATCTCGCACCTTGATCACGGAATCACAAACCATCAAGGCACATATAATACTGAGCGCTCATGTGCGCATACAGACGTGAGGAAGGAATTTCAAGAATTATATCTCAAGCTGAATTAAGTACGCACGATAAGAATCCCAAGAAAGTGAAGTTTCCTAAAGGTTCTGCAGCCTCTCGAGGATAAATACAGACGTCTCCGTACCGATCAGCGAGACTCTACTAAACCTGCTCATGACTCGTGAGACCTAGTAACCTAGGTTCTGATACCAACTTGTCACGACCCAATTTCCAGACCCGGTCGTGATGGCGCCTCTCGTGAAGACAAGGCCAGCGAACAGAACAACAATGCCTCATTTAACAATTAACAAACATAAATGAATGAAAAATACGACTTAATGGCATTACTAACTGATATTTACCACCCAACACAACCCGACCGTGGTGTCACAAGTCACGAGCATCTAGAGAAGATTGAACACCACTAATGGGCCAATAATAATATACAAAATAAAATCTAAAATCAAAAGATAAATTTCGGTGCCGCGAACGCTGGCGATCACCTTGCTCAGCTACAATAGCAATACATTCAATCCGCTAATAACCCGCTACCGGGTGAACAATACCTGCAACTGCACACGAGGTGCAGGGAGTAAAGTGAGTACTCCAACTCAGTGAGTAATAAGAGTAAATAATAGCTGAGCGGCAAGAAATCACATAAGAGCACTCCATCATGCAATATGGGACAGAATAACCCTTTGAGAAAACAGTGAAACCGTGAAAACCCTTTAGAAATATCTAGTTCAGTTAAAAACCTTTTTTTTTAAAATATCCTTTTCCAACAGTCAAGCATATGAATGCGATATCAGATAGTGCAGGTCAGCACATAAGTCGGCCCCTCGGGCACAGCACTCCACCAACAAATAACACCAGGGTATCTGGTAAGCAATGCACGAAGTAGCATGGATGCCAATAAAATGAGAGTGCTGAATGTCATGACACGTCGTACAAACAGGAACCAATGCATGAATGCGATGCAATGCACACGGCGCGCAGCCCGATCGATTTGGGTACTCGTGCTCACTGTGGGGGTTCAGACTCCGGAGGAAATCCTGCAGCCCAAGCGCAATACCAAAATCACACCACTGCGGCACGCAGCCCGATCCATCCTCAGTCCAGGAATGCACATATAACACTGCTGTGGTGCGCAGTCTGATCCATGCTCAATCCAAAAAAGCACATAAGCCACTAGGGTAATATTAAAATAACAGTTCTCAGTTCAAAATATCATTTGAGTCAAAACTTAGAAAAATGGCCGAATTTGAAAAACCGCATCAAAACCTTAGACCGAGATCAAATAATATGCAAAAATAATGCAAAAATAGCGATATCAATCCCTGAAGGATTCACATAGTTGACACGAAGCCCAAACATGGAAATCAGTCCAAATTATAAAGTTAACAAGTAGTTTCAGCCAAATACATAGTAATTTCCTCAATCGGGACAGACCAAGTCATAATCCCCAACGGTGCTCTACCCCACGCTCGCTATCCGGCGTGCAAGTCACCTTAATACAGCACTATGATGTGCAAATCCGGGGTTTCAAACCCTCAGGATATCATTTACAAGTATTACTCACCTTGAACCGGTGAAATCTCTAGCTCGCGACGTCTTTGCCCCTCAAATCGGCCTCCAAATTTGGCCTGCAACTACTGTGCATTTTCTGCAATTTCTTCCAAGTTCAAAACCTCCGTTAAGCCATCCGAAATTACCCCGAGGCCCCTGTACCTCAACCAAAAGCACCAACATATTCCATAACGTCATTCAAACTAGTTCCAATCATCAAAACACATCAAACAACGCTAAAACTATCAAATCACATCGGATTTAAGCCTAAGATTCTTCAAAACTTCCGAAATGCGCATTCGATCAAAAACCCAACCAAACGATGTCCGAATGACCTGAAATTTTCACACGTATCCAAAATCACCCAACGAAGCTACTGCAACTCTCGGAACTCCATTCCGACCCTCGGGTCAAAATCTCACCTATCAACCGGAATTCCCCAAAATTCTAACTTCGCCAATTCAAGCCTAATTCTACACCGGACCTCCAAAATCAATTTCGATCACGCTCCTAAGTCACAAATCATCCTCCAAAGCTAACCAAATCACCGGAAATCACATCTGAGCCCTCTAACTCATAAGTCAACGTCCGATTGACTTTTCCAACTTAAGCTTTCCTTAAAGAGACTAAGTGTCTCATTTCTTATCAAAACCATTCCAAATCAACTCTGACACACCACATACTAATAATGAATTATGAAGAAGCAATAAACGGGGAAAACAAAGCAGCAACACATGAGACGACGTGTCGGGTCGTCACAATTACATCTCTGGAAAAGCCTTCTTGCCAGATGAGCATCAATTGCGAGATCTTTCTCTCGATTTTCTTTGGAACGGATTGGGAAGTGGAGAAAGTGACATAAGTATGCCCAAGGAAAAATCTATTGTTTAGTCACATTTTAACTTTATTTTGTGCTTTTGCTTCTGAAAGAGGTGTATTACTTTTTGTTTTTTCGAATTTTGGTCCACCAAAACCTTTTGATAGCTAATTCATATTCTGCGGAAGACAAATCATTTAAAACTTGGTTTGACTTTTGATTCTTCCTCCATAGAAAATTAAGTTGTATCAAGTTTACTTTTTAGAAATTATTTCTTGTGGTTGTCTATTTTACTAAGGGACTTTGATGGTATATTTAATATTTATAGTCTTTGGAGTCTGATTGCATTTGGCAATGACATACAGTTTGTTGGAAGACTTTTGAGATCACCCTTGAAACATGTTGACATAGCACAATGAGTATGCTAACAAAGGCTAAACTAGTGTTCAAGCATTAGGTATTGGTTTGGAGATCTAATGTTAGTAATTACTTAGATTTGATATTAAAATTAAGATATTAACTGGGAAGTTCCTCGGACTAAGTTTAGATGAGTCGTGGCTAGGGATAGATGTAACTGATGCTAAAAGAAAGACTCTGAGGTGAAATCATTCTCAAGAGAATAAGCTCAGGAATGTTAAGGGTATCCTTTCTTTCTTTTTGGCATGATCTATACGACACAAACGAAATGAGAAAATGCATAAATTCCATAAATGACTCTATTCATAGAAATACTAGAGATATCGATGTTTCTGATTCCCTATGTGTCATATTATTCTATCATCTATTGATGTGTCTTAAAAAATATGTAAGTTGGTAAAATTTACTTTATGATATTAATCAGAGGCATAACGGTCTCATGACGTACCAAGAGATTTTTTAACATATTTTCACATACATTTCATGAATTTACATATGCACATTGACCCATGACCAGATGGTGTTATGTACGCGTATATATGTATATATATGGGGGATATGGGAAAAGGTTACGGTGTTATATACGCATCACTATCTGATCAGCTAGTATATGTTGATGATTTTACCTACAGTAGCACCAGATGTTGTTATATACGCGTATATATGTATATTATGTATGTATGATATGGAAAAAGGTTACTGCGTGATATACGCACCACCACCTAATCAGCTGGTATATGTTGATGATTTTTCCACAGTGGCCAAGATGATATGACGGGATGCCCTCAGAGGCCTGATGATGCTGTGAAACATGCACCTATGCACAACATAACATTCATACATATATGCATGACACTGTAAGTGTGAAATGATATACATAGTTATCCAAAATTACAGGTTGAACCATGTACTCCATGTTTCTTTCATGTCCTTTATATATTGATTTACATGTCTTACATACTCAGTACATTATTCGTACTGCTGTTCTTTTATTGGGGACGCTACATTCATGCCTGTAGGTATAGATAATCAGTCTAAAAACCCCCCTAGGTAGGCAAGGATAGCATTCAGTGAAGGATCG
This sequence comes from Nicotiana glauca, assembly GCA_026770625.1. NCBI lineage: Eukaryota > Viridiplantae > Streptophyta > Magnoliopsida > Solanales > Solanaceae > Nicotiana > Nicotiana glauca. The sequence goes on from MU756882.1 coordinate 17,835, forward strand.
GTAAGACTCCACCTCATTCTGAGTGCAGCCGAGTCTATAAGTCATCATGTTATATTTTTGCTACAGTCTTATGGGTGGCTGGTGCCCTGTCCTATTTGATGTTTAATATTCTTATAGTCTTTGTAGACAGAGGTTCAGTTTATGCAGTATGTCAAAAGCCTTGAAGGCCCATATGTATTCATGTCTTAGGAACGATAGTTTATTGATTTAGTGTTACTCACTTACAGTTGTCTATTATGAGTTATGGCCATTTTGGCCCATGATAGCTATAAAAGGAATGCGTTCAGTCAACTCAACCTATGTATGTTCTAGTTTTGATCGAATGATTATGAGTTACAGAGCGGTTCGCTTGGGCCAGCTCGGCACCAGGTAGCAGCCACGCCTCCCTAGGTTCGAGGTATGACAAAGTGGTATCAGAGCAGTTCGTGTCCTAGGGAGTCTAGAAAGCCGTGCCTAGTAGAGTCTAACTTATGGGTGTGTTGCGCGCCACATTTATACTTGAGAGGCTATAGGGCATTTAGGAAATGTTACCCTTCTTTTGTTTCAACATCGTGCCATAGAGCTGATTCGTAAGAAGTCAGTATGAAACATTCGCTAGATTTTGTATGCACTAGAGGTGCACGTATCACAGTAGAGCTTTAAGGCATAATGTTGAGGGAGGTTATGAAAGAAACATAAGATACGATCTGATATTGAAAGGTACGTAAAGTAAAAGTAAGAAGATACAAGATACTCACGAAAGGTTGTGAGTAGTCGAGACTCTAGATATAGTTTGGATTTTGGTTTGATTCACAGAGGGAAACCCTAGTGAAAATTTTGTAAATCTCCAAGGATTAACATTCGAGGACGAATGTTCTAAAGGAGGGAAGGATGTTATACCCCGTATGTTTAACAACCTTAATACCGTTACACACATTTGATATGGTATTTTGAGTGGATTAATTTTTGTAAAAAAAATTAAAAAATATGATTTTATTATAATTATTAATATTACTACTTTCGAATATGAGAAAGTTTATGAGATTTTCTTTATTATATAGATAGAAATTATTTTCTCACAAGGTAAGAAGGTTATCTTTTTACCATTTTAAGAATTAAGCGTACGAGAATTTTTACCCTTTATATGAGATTAAGAAATTATAAGTTGAAAAAATATATGTATTTTTACATGAAGTTTTTAATAAATAATATTGTACGTATTGATTTTATATGGTACCACATGACCATATAGTAGGGTGCATAAAGTGTGCTAAAAGTATATAGTATTTTAAGTGATTTGAGATAATTCTTAATTAGGTGGATAATTAGGTAATTAATAATTTTAGTGGAAGATTAATTAAAAGTTGGACAAGGCCTTAATGTGGCAGCATGTGTTGACATTTAATTAAGCCTAAAGTGACTAATTATTTTGTGAGGCTAGGTGGCACTCTTAAAGGGAATCTTGGCTAAAAACTTTATTTTAGGGAATAAGATTATTTTTTTTTTTGTAGAAAAGATAAACATTGCATAGATAGTTAAACGATTACATTTGAGTTTGTAGTTGGATGCATAAGCTGCGTCAGATTGTTATAATTACTACTAGCTACTAAACCACCTCTATGGGAGTTATCTAAAGATACAACATTTAAACTAGGTAATACAACATTACTAACAACAGATGTAGTACTAGTTAGGATACTAATAGTAGAAAGTGAAGTAGTTGATTTAACTAGTCTTGTCCGTAGCATTCCCGCCTGATCTTGATCCAAAAATGGGTTTGACAAAAAGTGTGGGTGAATCAAAAAGCACACAACTTATTTCCCCTTGTACAGCTCCATACTTAGCTAAACAGTCGGCTGCGAAGTTTTGTTCTCTGTAGATTGTTTGCACCTTAGGATTATTAAGCTGTTGGAGTAGTAACCTGCAATCAGATATTAAGTTAGTGTATTGTATAACAGATTTATTTAGCATGACAATTATTGCAGTTGCATCCGTTTCGATGATCAGGGGTGTAAGTTGGTGGTTGATAGCAATTTGCAGTCCCTTTAAAAGGGCCATCAATTCTGCTTGTAAACTTGAACTCTTTTTTGTTCTTCCTGCAAACCCTAAAATCCTTTTATAGCATTTATTACGAAACAATCCTCCAATGCCACTAGTATGATTAGTAGGTGATGAAGAGCCATCTATGTTTAACTTGAAAATTTTTCCATTTGGTGGATGCCATTTTATATTAAAAGGGATAGGTTTACTAAGAATTTTGGATGTATTTGTGAGCTAGTAGTATTCAGCAGCTTGTTTATAGAGAAGTGAAATGGTAGGTGTTATCTTTTGTTTGTCAAAAAGATATTTATTGCGTATATTCCAAAGCTGCCACAAAGAAAAATTGTAACGACCCGACCCATCGTCTCATGTATCTCTGCCCCGTTTTCCCCGTTTTATGCTTCTATATATTTTATTTTATGTGTTTGGCGAATTTAAAGTAATTCGGATAGAGTTTGGTTGGAAATGAGATAATTAGTCTCCTTAAGAGAAGGTTAGTTTGGAAAAGTCAATCGGATATTGACTTATGAGCTAGAGGGATCGGATGTGAATTCCGGTGGTTCGGTTAGCTTCGGGGGATGATTTGTGGCTTAGGAGAGTGATCGGAATTGAATTTGGAGGTCCGGTGTAGAATTAGGCTTGAATTGGCTAAGTTTGAATTTTGGCGAATTCCGGTTGATAGGTGAGATTTTGATCCGAGGGTCGGAATGGAATTCCGGGAGTTTCAGTAGCTCCGTTAGGTGATTTTTGATATGCATGCAAAGTTTCAGGTTATTCGGAGGTGTTTAGGTCGGGTTTTTGATCAAATGCAAGTTTCGAAAGTATTAGTTTGACTTAGGCTTGAATCCGTGGTAATTTGGCGAAACTGATGTTAACGATAGTGTTTTTATGGCTCGAGCAAGTTTGAATGAAGTATTAGAACATATCTGTGCTTTTGGTTGAGGTTTTGAGGGCCTCGGGGTGATTTCGGATGCCTAACGGGGATTTTTGAGTTGAAAAATGCAGCAGAAAAATTGCAGAGAACTTTTGTTCTATGCGATCGCATAGGCATCATTGCGATCGCATAGAAGGTTTGGCAGGAGGCTCAGATTTGCTCTATGCAATCGCATAAAGGGCTGTGCGATCGCATAGGCTTGGGAGGATGGTCAGTGCGTTCGCGTGAGTAGTAGTGCAATCGCATAGGAGGAATTTTGGAAAGATGAAATTTGTGCTATGCGATCGCAATGGTAGTGATGCGATCGCATAGGGTTAAAAATACCTGGGCAGAATGCTTTTAAGGGTTATTTCATCCGTGACCCATTTATTATTATCATCATTTTTACTCTACCTCAAAAGCTTTTTGCTAGATTTGAAGAGGGTTTTCGACGGGTATTGATTGGAGGTAAGTCCTATGGCCTAGAAACGTCATCTAAATGTGATTTCAACACCTAAATTCATGGAATTTGAGTAAAAAGGGAGGAACTAGGGCTTGTATTTTCTTAAAGAGAAATTGGATTTTGAAGGAGCATTTGAACTCCTATTTTGATAAAATTTATATGTACGGACTCGTGGCGAGACGAGGAATCCAGTGATGTAAATTTTGGAATTTTTCGAGAAGAGGGCCCGGGGCTCGGGTTTTGCCAACTTCGTATTTTTGAGTATTTTTCGAGTAATTTCAATTAGGTTATGTTCCATTAGCCTGTTGTAATGTATTCGTTGTGGTTTTGACTATATTTGACGCGTGAGGAGGCGGATTCGAGAGGAAAAGGCATGGCGGACTAGTTTTGTGGCCGGCTTGAGGCGAGTAATAGAGTAGATGATGACCTGAGGGTTTGAAATCCCGGTATATAACTTTTGTGACGCTGTATTGAGGTGAGACACGTACTCTACGGTGAGTGCGGGATTATTTGTGGACGGGACTATGGCTTAGTTCGTCCGAGAAATGACTATACTGTGTTATATGCCTAGAAATTGGCTAGTAAACATCCTACTTGTATTGTTATGAGCATATTTGGGCTGCGAGCCAACTATTTGGATCCCTTAGGGATTATTATCACTGCTTCCATGATATTGATATGTTCCCATGATATCAGTCCTGAGTTAAATATTGTCTAAAGATGAGTAGAAATCTTCTAAGGCTTAAATCACTTAAACTATAATACCTGTTAAATGGAA
>MU756882.1:28027-56200 GCA_026770625.1 Nicotiana glauca
ATATGTTACTTGGTATGTCTTGCTTCCTGATTTCCAAAGAAAGTCCGTATTGGGTGGTACTCGGTGAATGGCGCATCGGTTATGTCCTTTCAGGATTTAAGGGTGTATATTTCTTGCTTCACCGTGGGTGTGATGGATTGCTTGGTTTCAGACACCAATCTGTGCGTGACTGTCTATTTTGAGCACGGTGACTTGAGGTACTTCATGTGTAACAGTGTTTGGATAAGATCGGGCTTTGTAGCGAGGCTACGTGGAGATTAGACCCTTCGGGGTAGATGCAGGTATTCTATTACTATGATGTGGGACGGGGTCCCAGCCTTGTGTTGTGATGGTACTGAGGACTTTGAGTTACAGCTCTTTCATTTGAGTCATTTTTCATGATTTGAGTATGTTCAGACCGCCCATCATTGGTGCGTGGATTATGCAAGTTATGGCTTAGGCCTGTGATGAGTTGTCATATCACCCGAGTGGTGCGTTGAATTTGAGGTGATCGTGGAGTCATTAATGGACTCGAACAGATTTGATTACAGCTTGTTGGAAGAATAATATCGAGGTTCGAGTTTATTCTGAATATTGACGTGAGGTTCTGATTTTGAGTATGATTTCGGAAATCTGCTGTGGTATTAGTCAAAAAGGGAGTGGTTTCATGAATGGTTGATCTGAGAAATGGTTACGGTTTGCTCTGTGTTTAATTATCATTAATAGGATATGAAGTGTTGGAATGGGGCTTTAGCTATTGAGAGGTTTCTATCGTTATATGGTTGTTGTGGACAGCTGCTGTGAATAAAAGTTATCGTTTCAGGTGCTGGATTATATGGTATGTCATGTGATTTCATTGAGGTTGCAAGTACGGGTTATTACAGCCGGTTCAGGACTATTCAAAGTATAGGTGCGAGGTTTGATCGTGTTGATGGTTTCAGAAGTGAAAAGGTAGTTCTGTGAATTATGGGCTAGACTTGATTGGGTAATTTCAGCCATGTTGTGTTGTCGGACCTATAAGAGATAGGGAGACATGGGATCACCCCGGGTATATGCCTGGTAAGGTTGTTCAGTTCTTGGTTGGCTTCGAGGAAAATTCTGGGCACGCTCGAGGATGAGCGTTTGTTTAAGTTGGGGAGGATGTAACGACCCGACCCGTCGTCTCATGTATCTCTGCCCTGTTTTCCCCGTTTTATGCTTCTATATGTTTCATTATAGGTGTTTGGTGAATTTTAAGTAATTCGGATAGAGTTTGGTTGGAAATGAGACAATTAGTCTCCTTAATAGAAGGTTAGTTTGGAAAAGTCATCCGGATGTTGACTTATGAGTTAGAGGGATCGGATGTGAATTCCGGTGGTTCGATTAGCTTCGGAGGATGATTTGTGGCTTAGGAGAGTGATCGAAATTGAATTTGGAGGTCCGGTGTAGAATTAGGCTTGAATTGGCTAAGTTTGAATTTTGGCGAATTCCGGTTGATAGGTAAGATTTTGATTCGAGGGTCGGAATGGAGTTCCGGGAGATTCAGTAGCCCCGTTAGGTGATTTTTGATATGCGTGCAAAGTTTCAAGTCATTCGGAGGTGTTTAGGTCGGGTTTTTGATCAAATGCAAGTTTCGGAAGTGTTAGTTTGACTTAGGCTTGAATCCGTGGTAATTTGGCGAAACTGATGTTAACGATAGTGTTTTTATGGCTCGAGCAAGTTTGAATGAAGTATTAGAACGTATCTGTGCTTTTGGTTGAGGTCCCGAGGTCCTCGGGGTAATTTCAGATGGCTAACGGGGATTTTTGAGTTGAAAAATGCAGCAGAAAAATTGCAGAGAATTTTTGTTCTATGCGATCGCATAGGCATCATTGCGATCGCATAGCAGGTTTGGCAGGGGGCTCAGATTTTCTCTATGCGATCGCATAAAGGGCTGTGCGATCGCATAGGCTTGGGAGGATGTTCAGTGCGTTCGCGTGAGTAGTAGTGCGATCGCATAGGAGGAATTTTGGAAAGATGAAATTTGTGCTATGCGATCGCAATGGTAGTGATGCGATCACATAGGGTTAAAAATACCTGGGCAGAATGCTTTAAAGGGTTATTTCATCCGCGATCCATTTATTATTATCACCATTTTTACTCCGCCTCGAGCTTTTTGGTAGATTTGAAGAGGGTTTTCGACAGGTATTGATTGGAGGTTAGTCCTATGGCCTAGAAACATCATCTAACTGTGATTTCAACACCTAAATTCATGGAATTTGAGTAAAAAGGGAAGAACTAGGGCTTGTATTTTCTTAATGAGAAATTGGATTTTGAAGGAGCATTTGAACTCCGATTTTGATAAAATTTAGATGTACGGACTTGTGGCGAGACGAGGAATCCAGTGATGTAAATTTTGAAATTTTTCAAGAAGTGGGCCCGGGGCTCGGGTTTTGCCAACTTCGTGTTTTTGAGTATTTTTCGAGTAATTTCAATTGTGTTATGTTCCATTAGCTGTTGTAATGTATTCGTTGTGGTTTTGACTAGATTCGACGCGTGAGGAGGCGGATTCGAGAGGAAAAGGGATGGCGGACTAGTTTTGTGGCCGGCTTGAGGTGAGTAATAGATGTAGATGATGACCTGAGGGTTTGAAACCCCGGTATATAACATTGTGACGTTGTATTGAGGCGAGACACGTACTCTACGGTGAGTGCGGGGTCATTTGTGGACGGGACTATGGCTTAGTGCGTCCGAGAAATAACTATACTGTGTTATATGCCTAGAAATTGGCTAGTAAACATCCTACTTAGATTGTTATGAGCATATTTGGGCTGCGAGCCAACTATTTGGATCCCTTAGGGATTATTATCACTGCTTCCATGATATTGAGCATGTTCCCATGATATCAGTCCTGAGTTAAATGTTGTCTAAAGATGAGTAGAAATCTTCTAAGGCTTAAATGACTTAAACTATAATACCTGTTAAATGGAATCTAAAATGATAATTGATTGTGCCCGTGTGGCTTGCTTACATATATATATTTGGACTGATTGTGGACCGGGCTGCACGCCGCAGCGAATGCTACTATGTCAATGTGCTTGGGCTGTAGGAGCCCCTCAGGAGTCTGAACCCCCACAGTGAGCGCGGGTACCCAATGGATCGGGCTGTACGCCGCAGTGGTCATGTGCATTGCATTGCATTCATACATCTATACCTACCTGTGTTATCTGTCATGAATTGTTGTTATTACACTGTTAAATGTGTAGGAGTATTGGTTATAGCTTTGCATTGTTGTATTTCGGGATTTCTTACTTTCAGCCATTATATATGTCTATTACCACTGAGTTGGAAGTACTCACTTTACTCCCTGCACCATGTGTGCAGATTCAGGTACCCCGGGAGTTTAGCTGAGCTTTTGCTGATTTCAGAGTTTATTCGGAGTTGTCGAGGTAGCTGCCTGACGTCCGCAGGACCCGACTCCTCCCCTATCCCTTTTTATTATCTTTCCGCAGCTTTTGAAACTATGTATTATTGGAGTCTTATTACACTGTATTGTTAGAGGCTCTAGACTCATGACCCCCAGGTCTTTGGGAGTTTATTCCGTATTATCGTGATATTCAGCTTATTTCTATCTAGCAGTTTATACTTTAATCTTTAGTGTTGTTAATGGTATCCAAATAATTGATTTTGAGCTCCATGCTCGGGTTGAGAGTGTAAATGGTCGGGCTTGCCTAGCAGTTGTGTTGGGCGTCATCACGACCGGGATTGGGGTCGTGACAAAAATGTATTAAGGTAGTATGGTGTATGCATTTAAAATAAGGTAGATTTTTCCTTTGTATGGACGTATATCACCAATCAATGCTATCCAAATGTATTGGAGTGGATTAGCAGTAAGGTTTGATGTTGAGTGCTGTCCATAAATCAGTTGCGTTGTGACATTCTAGGAAAATGTGAGTGATAGTTTTGGGTACCAAAAGACACTGAGGACACAAAGGTAAATTTATTATTCCTAGTCGATTGAGATAATTATTAGTAGGGAGTCTAGCATGACATAATAACCATATGAAGAAAGCAATTTTAGGAGGTATTTTGAGTCTCCAAATTCACTTATAATTTAAATGATTATTATGAGTAGGATAATGCAAAGTAGTTGTGATGGCGTGGTACATAGACTTGACAGTGAATTCCCCATTCTTAGTAAGATTCCAGTATAATTGATCATATCCAATGGGTAAACTTGGTAGGTAGAGATTAGTGATTTCATGTTGTAAGGAGGATGGAAAAAGAAATGGTAAATTATCAAGTTGCCATTTGTGGTTTACATAGTAATCTGAGACTAGCTTATTGTCCTCACCGTTTGGGAGTGGTCCATATATTAAATTTCTAATTATAGAGTGTTGAGTTAGCCATGGGTTCTTTCAGAAACGAACATGGTTACCATTCATTATATTCCATTTATAACCCAAACGACAAAGAGACTAACCCCTAATAATATTAGCCCAAGTTCATGAAAGATTAGTTTTAATTAAATGAGAAGCCCTAAGATGACTGTTTAGTAATACCCTAGCCCACAGCTGAGTGGGATTTTAGAACAACCTCCAAGCTAGGCTAGCATGCAAAGCCTGATTTTTAGTTCTAAGGTTTTGAATCCCAATCCCCCTATTTCTAATGGTTGTGGGGAAATACGATTAGAGAAACAAAGTTACACTCCTTTTATTCATTTGGCTTCTTACTTTCCTCTTTCTTCCTGGTAGATAAAATGAAAACATTTTTTTGTTTCCCTTTTATTTGACATGTCCTTTTTAAGTTTCATTACATCTCTGGAAAAGCTTTCTGTCCAGATGAGCATCAATTGCGAGATCTTTCTCTTAATTTTCTTTTAAACGGATTGGGAAGTGAAGAAAGTCACATAAGTATGCCCAAGGAAAAATCTATTATTTAGTCACATTTTAACTTTGTTTTGTGCTTTTGCTTATGAAAGAGGTGTATTACTTTTTAGTTTTTTTCGAATTTAGTTCACCAAAACCATTTGATAGCTAATTCATATTCTGCGAAAGTGGAAGATAAATCAGTTAAAACTTGGTTTGATTTTTGATTCTTCCTCTGTAGAAATTTAAGTTCTATCAAGTTTAATTTTTAGAAATTATTTCTTGTGGTTGTCTATATTACTAAGGGTCTTTGATGGTATATCTAATATATATAGTTTGTGGAGTCCAATTTCATTTGGTAGTGACATACGATTTGTTGGAAGACTTTTGAGATCACCCTTGAAACCTGTTGACATAGCACAATGAGTATGCTAATAAAGGCTAAACTAGTGGCCAAGCATTAGTTATTGGTTTGGAGATCTAATATTAGTAATTAGTTAGATTTGATATTAAAATTAAGATATTTACTCGGAAGTTCCTCGGACTACGTTTAGATGAGTTGTGGCTAGGGATAGATGTAATTGATGCTAAAAGAAAGACTCTAAGGTGCAATCTTTCTCAAAAGAATCGGCTCAGATATGTTAAGGCTATCCCTTCTTTCTTTTTAGGATGATCTATACAACACGAACAAAATGAGAAAATGCACAAATTCCATAAATAACTCTATTCAAAGAAATACTAGAGATATTGATGTTCTTGATTCCCTATGTGTCATATTATTCTATCATCTATTCATGCGTCTCAAAAATAATTAAGGTGGTAAAATTTACTTCATGATATTAATCAGAGGAATAATGGTCTCATGATGTACCGAGAGATTTATTTAACATATTTTCACATGTATATCATGCATTTACATATGCGCATTGACCCATGACCAGATGGTATTATGTACGCGTATATATGTATATGTATATATATATATGTATATGAGATATGGGAAAAGGTTACGATGTTATATATGCACCTCCACCTGATCAGCTGGTATACGTTGATGATTTTGCCCACAGTGGCACCAGATGGAGTTATATACGCGTATATATATATATATATATATATATATATATATATATATATATATATATATATATATATATATATTATGTATGTATGAAATGGAAAAAGCTTATGGCGTTATATACGCACCACCACCTGATCATCTGGTATATGTTAAAACTTTTGCCCACAGTTGCACCATATGGCATTATATACGCGTATATATGTATATTATATATGTATGATATGGAAAAAGGTAATGGCGTTATATATACACCGCCACCTGATCAGCTGGTATATGTTGATGACTTGCCCACAGTACCCAAGATGATATAATGGGATGCCCACAGAGGCCTGATAATGTTGTGAAATATGTACCTATGCACGATATGACATTCATACACATATGCATGACACTATAAGTATTAAATGATATACAGAGTTATCTATACTTACAGGTTGAACCATATACTCCATGTTTCTTTCATGTCCTTTATACATTGATTTACATGTCTTACATACTCAGTATATTATTCGTACCGACGTCTTTTTGTTGGGGACGCTGCATTCATGCCTGCAGGTATAGATAATCAGTCTGACGATCCCCCAAGGTAGGCAAGGATAGCATTCACCGAAGGATCGGTAATACTCCACCTCATTCGGAGTGCAGCCGAGTCTATAAGTCATCATGTTATATTTTTGCTACAGTCTTATGGGTGGCTGGTGCCCTATCCTATTTGATGTTTAATATTCTTAGAGGATTTATAGATAGAGGTTCAGTTTATACAGTATGTCAGAGGCCTTGATGGTCCATATGTATTCATGACTTAGGAATGATAGTTTATTGATTTAGTGTTGCCCACTTACATTTGTTTATTATGAGTTATGGCCATTTTCGTCCATGATAGCTATAAAAGGAATGAGTTCAGCCAACTCAAACTACGTATGTTCTAGTTTTGATCGAATGATTATGAGTTACACAATGGTTCGCTCGGGGCAGCTCGGCACCGGGTGCCAGCCATGCCTCCTTAGGTTCGGGACATGACAGTGAAATATAACTCCAGGAGCTGGTATTGTTCTGAGATATTGTCCGAGGGATGAATTTGTTGACCTTGTGCCCGAGGGTCGATCCTTTATGTGTTTATCTTTCCTATTTTCATGTCATTTACTTGGTTAATTGTTAAAAAGGCATATTTATGAAGTTTAAATAGAACTCAGTGATTTACACATCTTTATAGCTTCACTGTTTTTACTAGCTTTTACTGCTTCCTTATAGACTTTAATGTGCCTTACATGATTTCTTGCTCTCAGTCTTTATTTATGGTTATTACTCACTGAGTTGGAGTACTCACCTTACTCCCTGCACATGATGTGCAGATTCAGGCATTTCAGGTCTCGCTAGCGAGTGCTGATCTTTCCAGATCAAGCGAATTCGGAGATTCTCTAGGTAGCTGCTGGCATTTGCAGCCCAGAGCCTCTTCCCTTATCTTATTTTTCTCCGTTATAGATCTGTATTAACTATGTAGAACTTTTTTGTATTATCCGGATTGTAGATGCTCATGACTAGTGACACCCCGGTATCGGGCTGTGTTGGTTTTATTTCCGCAAATTGTACTAATCACTGCTTACCTTAGGATTATTTATAATGTCTTAGTCTTAATTCGTATTGTTTAATTATTTTAAAATGAATCGGGAATGTGTCGGGTGGACTTGTCTTCATGAGAGGCACCATCACGACCGGGTTTGGGTTTTGGGTCATGACACATATCTTAGTTCAATTGGTGAACTAAGATATCTTGCTAATAACACAAGTCCTAGCATAACTTTTAATATCTTAGAAGGATATAGCTCTGTTCCTAAAAGGAGACATTGGAATGGAATCAAATACATATTGATGTACCTAAAAGAGACTCCCGATATGGGCTTATTTTATTGCAACAGTAGTAGTCACAATATTGTTGGTTATCCCAATGCTGGCTATTTATCCAAACCACACAAGGTTTGATCTCAAACAGGCTATGTGTTTACATGTGGAGGCACTATCATATCTTGGTGATTGACTAAGCAATCAATCGTGGTTACTTCATCTAATCATAGTGAGATAATTGCTATTTGTGAAGCAAGTTGAGAATGTGTATGGTTTGAAAGTATAAAAGGGGGGGTGTGGGTTGAATTGTGGTCTACTAAATTTGGTTGGCTAATTGTAAGTTTAGTCGACTAGGTTTTGCGCATAAAATAGGTAAAGTAGAGATGAATCAAATGAATTGAAAGCTAAACAAGACACAACAGTTTTTATACCGGTTCGATACTGGTGTGATACTTACGTCTAGTTTTTGTTGGGTGACAAGGGTTCTCTTAGATTTTGATAAAGAATTACAACAGTGATGGTTTTAGTTTGTTCACCACCAACGTTGATTAGCAGCATTAATTTATGGATGTTGACACAAATTTCTTTATGTTCTGACTCTTCATATTCTTTAGTGACACTTGTAAACTCAAGAATACAGTGTTTGTGCTAAGAACTAGTGAGACTTAGAAGATAGTGTTTGTAGTTGTGTGAAACTTCTTCTTGAGATTGGTAGTGTTCTTATAGTCGAGTTTGGGAGTTGTTGCAGATTGATCTTGATTGAGGCACTGAATCCTCTAAGAGATTTGACCCAAGGGGTGCTCCGAATCTTGCATTTGATATGGGATGGATTCATTTATGTCCTTCCTCTGTCATCTCCTCATTTCACTGAGCGATTTGAGGCTTCCATATTGTTGGTAAATCTTCTAATATAGTCCTTGAGGAGAGGCCTGATATTCTCGAGTTGCACTTGATATGTTTCCTTTGTTAGACAGCCTCGATGTCCTTTCATTAAGACGGAGATGGCAGGACTGATTTGGTTTCCCTTTTGATGGCTTGACTTCCTTTGATTTAGCATTGTCAAATCTTGACTTCCTTTATAATGGCTTGACTTCCTTTGTTTTAGCATCATCAAATTTTCGATCTTATTTCCTATTTGTTGATGCCCTTGGCGGTGCCTTGATTCATGCAATAATAGTAGATAGGATTTAGCTTCGCACAATTGTCATTATTTAATCTTAGACGTACCAATCTCCCCCTTTGATAATGACAATAAAGAGAGAGTAAATAGGTATACTTCCCTTTTATATAACTTGAGATGACTGCTCCCCCTAGGTTGATTTTCCCTTTGAGTTGTTTGATTTACTCATCCACAATGTTCTCCCCCTTTGACATCAATCAAAAGGGAAAGAAAAATGCAAAACGAGGATACAATATTGTTTACCGTAAAATGGTATCAACAATTAAATTTCTAAATGTGATTCTAAATATACATGATCTATTTTTATGCTAGTTGTTATAGCAGTTGATGCTAATAATATGAAGTCTAACAAAGAGATACAAGCTAAAACGGGGCAATAATCAAATCAAGGGGCCTGCCGCCCGAGCCTCGGACTGGTCGATAAAGAAGCCTTAAGGTCGATATTCGGCTCGAGCTCTAGCTATTGAGGGTAGTCGGCAATGGGATAACAGTTAAGGTATGATCAAACAAGGCTCTTTATGGCCTATACCAAGCAATAAATGAAGAACGAGTATGAAACTAATAAATGCTAAAAGTGGCCTCGAGCTAGTATAAAAGTGCAAGTTAGAGAGAAGAAAGAGAGATAGAGATATATTATTGATCTTGTGGAGAATAGTTAGAGCAACATCAGCCCTTTAAAAAGTAGTGTGGGTTACCTTTATAGATGGGATGACTAGACGTGATGTTTCGACATAGGCTCTGGATAGGCCAGATCTATCTGACTGAGCCGCAAGCCTTGGGAGTTTCCCCCCTTTGCTCTAGCCTCTGTCTTTATCTTCTTTGAGTCGGGACTCGACGAGCCCCGAGGGAGGGAACTCTGTCGCAACTCCACGTCCTCGGGGTCTTGAGGTATTCTTCCGAAGTGGCTTGATAGAGAGAAATTAAGTCCTCTGATTTTGCCACATACAGATAGTCTCCGCGTTTCCCAAAACGAAGTGATAGGAAATGATTCTAATACCTAACTCCACAAGCTTCTCACGGTGACGTCATACCAATGATGCAACCTGTGGCGCGAGCTTTTGCGGCAACCGGGGTGTCCCATGGACTTGTGTATTTGACATTATTCAATGCACTGTCAATTCCCGTTCTCCAAGATGAATGTACCGCCTTTGATTCGGCACTTCAAAAATGCAGCAATTGCATACGCCGGTCAATCTTCCAAAGCCTCGATGACCGTATTGTTACCCCCTATAAATGGGGGCGCTTTGGTGTTGTTTTTCTATCCAAGTGCCTTCATTAGCTCATTTGCCCATTTCTTCTAATCATCTTCCTCTATCTTTGAACATCATGTTTGGGTCTCGTGGCCTCAAGGCCATTTGGCAGAGCTCCCGTAGGCTGTGTTGTGGCCTCTTGCCAGAGCTTCCCTTTGTCAAGCACGATCATGTGTTGATGTTGTGGTTGTTATCACGTCTGCTGTTGCTACCTTTGTTTGCTCAAGATAGTGACATACGGGGGTCAACTTTCCTTGCTCGCAAAAAGCTCTTCGGATTATATATCGTTGCTCCAAAGGGGGCTCGAATTATACACCGCTTCTCACCTTCATACCCCGGCTCGATGTGGTGCTCTGCCCCGAACTGGTAGTTTGCACGGCTAAATGTTCCAAGAAGTGGACTCTAAGTAGCCATGCAAGCGGGACCGAGGCTCACCCAGTCCGCTGTCTCTCCGAGGTTCTCTTGGCCAGCGAGGGTCTTCCACCTTCTGAGAGTTATGGCATTTTTTCATCCCTCCCTGCTTCTCGCCTTGGGGATATCAGTGTGGAAGGTCGGGATAAGGATTCTGAGGATGTGTGCCTGGAGGTGCCTGTTGCTGGATGTGAACCTTTGAAAGTAGATCAGTCATGTGCACTCTTTTGTTCCTTCCTTTATGCATAAGAACCCTTTTCAAGCTTTTGTAACTGTATGTAAGGACCGTTCGAGGGTTGTTGTACATGAATATAAAGATACGTCCTTGATTTATGTTCTTGATACTTGCCCTATCACTGCATGTTTTTGTAAGGTTTGAGACTTTTTAATGTTTTCCTTCATTGTCGACAGCCTGAATTGGTCCGATAGATTCAGGCCGTTGGGCCCTTCGAGTTGCATGGAGATAGTATGCTGAGTTTTGAAGTTATTGAGGGTGGTATCCTCAGCGAAGGTCAGCTTTGGGTACCTGGGGGTCTACTTTGAACTTGATGTAGATAGCCTTTTAAAGCGTAGTGGATGGACTTCCGTTGAGGGGTTGCCTATATTTAGGCGATGCCTTGAGCCCTCCTTGAGTTTTCATAGGCGGAGCTTTAAGTACTTACCTTCCTTTTTAGAAAGTAAAACCACGAGATCGGGTATCGGCTTGAGTTCTATGATGGCATTGAAGGCTTTCCGAAGCCTAACTTCTTTTTTGGTGGAGAAACTAGAAGCTGGGCTCTGCCTCGGGATTGGAGACTATGCAGTTGGCTCCTTGAAGCCTAAATTCTTGTCAATGGATGTCTTTAGGGTTGGGTACTACCCCGGGATCTATACCAAGGTCGTTGGGGTGAATCGTTGTTGTTTCCCACATATATGTGGGGTGGCTTTTGCTCCTTTGGAAGATCTCACTATTTTAGATAGCTATCCTTCCGCCTTGGCATCGGATCCTTCGTTTCTTCGGGCGAAAAAAGTGTTGGTGTACGTCTCTTCTTTAGTCTATCAATTCTACCATAGCCATGGCAGCTACTTCGGGGCCGGCCCGGTAGGGAGGGGAGAGTTCCATTTCCAGTGTTCAGGATCCGTGGGAGTTCACTCTAAAGATGGTGTCTTTGATAAGAGAGGAATATCGGGAGATGGTGAGGAGATACTGTGGATGGGGCGAAGGGATAACGCTGCAGGTGCTTTCCCCAGATGAGAGTATTACGGACTCTGCTGATGGATTCTTGAACATATACCTATATCCTTTCGCATTAGGCCCATTTGAAATGGTTGTGCTTGATTTCTGCTTGAAGCACCGAGTTACTTTGGCGCTGATACGTCCGTCATTCTCATGAGTGGTGCTGATGATGAGGTTCTTTGCGGAGAAGGCTGGGTTGAATTCACGCTTAGCCACCTCGTCAGGCTGTACTGTCCCTTTCATCATTGAGGCATGTTAACCTTACGGTGTCGTTCGTCCACGCTCTTTGTTATTGATAATGAGGAAGATGAGGATCAAGAGTGTGTCAACTGATTCGTCCGGGTTCGAACGGCTGACATTATCCCCAAGGAGCTCATGTTATTTCCCGAGGGATGGAATTATGCGCGTGAGTAGAGTGTCTCATGCTTTCTCAAATTTGCTTATAGTGAAAACTAGTTGATTAATTGTGTCTCCTTCCTTTTTGCAGCAACTTCATGGACGCCGAGCAAAGTTCTCAATCTTCCCTGCTGGGTTCGGAGGTTGGTAACCCATTCGACTTGCGATGAGCGTAGGTGGCAAGCTATGTCCTATGACAGATGGGAATTGAAATACCAGGGTATGCGCATACGCTGCTCTTACCTTCGTCTTCGTATATTTGAGATGACCTTTTCCTCTTTCTTTTGTACCGGCTTTGCCGTTGCAGGTATCGGGCGATTCCTTGGGGCGAGGCTATGCTCCTCCGGAGAGGGGAAAGAGTCATCGGCCTCCGAGTAGAGGGACGAGGAGGATAAACGGGATTTGCAGTTGTAGTGTAATGGAGCTCTTAGTGAGGCTAAACGGGCCCGTGTCTTCGAGGAGAGGACATCGCCTAAGCCTGCTATTCCGGGAGTGTTTGGTTCCAAAATGGTAGTTCTTCTAAGTGAATATACTTCGCCTGAGGTTGGTTCTTCTAGGGCCGAAGGGGCTGGACCAACAGGAATGTGCTCGGCCTTCGAGCAAGTCCGCCGGCTTCACTTCATGGTAAGTTTCAGCGCAGTCCTTCTGTATTTCGCGTCTTCCTTTACTTATCGAGTTTTTCTTTTGCAAGCCTTTGATAGGCTCAGGTCTGAGCTGCTCATTCATGGGGCTAGGCTTCAGAAAGCTCTGGATAAGGGTGAGTCCCTTAGGCTCCTTAGCTAGGAGAAGGAGTTTGAGTTGATGCACTGGTGATATGAGGTGTATCGGAGCTCGAATTATGAGAGCTATTTGATGGAGTAGGTAACCTTCTGTAATATGCGTTTTGCCCTTTTGGCCCTTGAGGTTAATCCTTCTGCCTATCTTAGTTGCAGAAAAAGATGGAGGCTTTGGAGTACCATAGGGGCGAAGCCGACCGAGTTAGGAGTGCTTGCGGTGAACTGAGGGCTCAAGTGCAGGCTCAAGCTTTAGAGGAGAGGGGTGCCTTGGATAAGGTTCCCCCCTTCGAGGCACAACTCCGCTTGGCTCATCACAATGCTTCAGTTCAAGTGGATATTCTCACGAAGCTCGATTCTGATCTCTCGAAGGTTAGGGCTGAGATAATCGATACTCGGGCTGAAACAATATTGAGTTGAGCTAAGGCTGATCAGGAGATAGAGATGTACTTGAAGGATGCTACTAATGCCCAAGCCGAGTTGAGACGGGCCCTCGATCATGAAAAGAGGATCGAGGAATATGTTTATTTTAGATCCCGGAGAGAGGTACTCGAAGAGATCGGTGCTAAGGGCTTCATTCTCTCGGAGGTGTTGGCTCAAGCAAAGGCAGACGAGCGTGATGCTCAGTCACTTCTTACTGATGTCACGGAGAGCAAATCTGGGGCTAGTAGGCTATAGCCTTCTGCAGCCGAGCGTAGATTTTGCCACTTTTCCATTTTGTCTTTGTCATCCGCAGAGCATGTTTGTATATGGAGAACGTACCTTTTGCGCATGTAAAGCTTTATCTCTTTCATATCTCTTTCTGCATTGCGTTTGACCAGGCGGGCTGGTTTCGGTGTTTGGTGGGAGCCATGTGGATCCGGAGCTCATTAGACCGGCCCAGAGGCTCTTAAGTGTGATTTTTGATGCAAGTAGGCGTTAGAACTTTCGTGCTTTGCCTAGTTGTTTCAAGTTTAGTCTCCGAGTCAGGCATTGACTCGAGCTTACCTGATCTTCAATCTCCTATGCATGTACGGGAGGATGATGATGGTTTTTATTCCTTACCCATGGGCATTTGTATTTTAACTATTTTCGGCTCAGTCTCTGAGTCGTATTGCGACTCAAGCTTAATAAACCCTCAAATTTTTTGTGCCTACATGGGCGGATGAAAATGGCTTTTATTTGCCTCGAGTCGAAGCAACCTTTTAAACGTGTGGCCTTGAGGCTCATTTGGCTGGCGATAATGGCACTTACGTTGTGCCCTTAGGCATGTGTAGTTAACTATTTTGGATCTGGTCTTCGAATCGTGTTACAACTCGAGCTCATTTTAATCCTCAAGTTTTAAATTTTCAAGCTGGCGATAATGGCTCTTACGGTGTTCGTCGTTGCGAACTTTTAGTGTGTGGCCCAGAGGCTCGTTTGGATGGCGACTATGGCTCTTACGCTTTTGCTCATGGGATATTGTAGGCTTTGTTTTCCTTTCATTAAGGTCCTTTTGAAATAATTTTGCCTGACCCATCATCGGTTTGGGAAGAACCTCAATTTCAAGTCGTTAGCGGCGATATTTGAGCACCTCGAAAGGTTTAGCTCGTAGGCTGAGTAGCTCGAAGACTTGTGATTTGGACCTGACATGGTCGAAGCTCGTTTTCCTGTTGAGGGAAGCCTGTTTTAACCTGTTCTTTTCTAAGTAGATTCGAAGAAATGGCTAGCGATTTTATTAGTGACAGTTGGGCATCCCCGAGACACGTTAATTTGGCTAGTACAACCTTTTTGACCGTGGTCATATGTGTTTGGCTTGAGCCATTTTTGATCCCAAGTGATAGTTTAGGCATCTTTACCGAGGGTATGCCCTTTTAGGAATCTTACAAATGCGATGTATAGCCTAAACTTCAGGATTTAGTTTTATGCCTATATAAGGTCTTACCAAATTCTCATGTCTGTTGAGGTCTTACAGTTTGTCATGCATGTTGAGGTCTTACAATTTTGTCATGCCTGTTGAGGTCTTACAGTTTTGTCATGCCTGTTGAGGTCTTACAATTTTGTCATGCATGTTGAGGTCTTATAGTTTTGTCATGCCTGTTAAGGTCTTAGAATTTTTGTTTCTATGTAAAATAGATCTAGTTATACCGAGTCTGCCCGCTCGGGGTCTTACGGCCTCGGGTTTTCCAGTGTACGGCAATTGACCACATTCTTCGAGTCATCAAGTTTGCTTAGGCTCGAAGGCCGTTATTTGTGAGCTCGAAGTTGCCTTGTTAGGGCTTTATGAGCCCGGAGTTCTGACTCTAGGGTCGTGCAGGTGCCAAATTGATGACGCTAAGTCTCTAAGTATTTCAAGATGCAGTCGGTGGAGGGACCTCTACCGTGAGCATGCTAAAATTCCCTTTTTTGGAGTACGAGATACTGTAAGATATTCTATTATTAGTTGGCATAAATACATGTCATTTCATTGCTGTGAGCTCAGCCCGCGCGGGCGCGGCTCCTTGGACCGTTTGATCTGAGGCACATGATTCCCTCTTGAAACTTGGTCTGTTGTTCCCTGGCCCTTATGAGCGGACGACGCCTTCAAGGGGGTGTGTTTCATTGTTTGATTTCAAAAGAAGGCCTGCAATCTTGTTGGATCCTCCTTAGGCGGTACACTGCTCCGTTAAGAACCTTGCGACCCTCTTCGGGGCGGAAGTCCAGGCGAAGGGAAAGAGCACGACGGGTTCTGTTAATGCCTTGGGGTCTTCAGCTAGAGTTATCACTTCCAAATGCCCTGGCCGAATGTCTGCATACAGGTTAGTGAAAAATAACGAAGGGGGGAGGTAGTTTTTTTTTTACCGAGGGATGTGCAGGCAATGTTCCGAGGTTTGATATGTTTCTACTTTTTCAGAGTGTGGACTCTAGTACAGCCATTCGCTGTGTTTAATCGGGCTTGGCCGAAGATGTGATTCGCTTACCCTTTGACTATTTCGAGAGTGGAGATACTGGTGTCGGTGACGCGTCATATGATGCGGAATATCCCCTTGTCACATGTTGCTTTCTGCCGACGGTTTTAATCTCGTCTTTTGTGTGGAATTTCATCCTTTTGGCAAAGTGGGGACGGCCGTATCTTCGGGCGGTATGCCCATGGTCGTCTGAATAAAGCGTTCGTGCTTTGCGCCTCGTTTGATGATATGGAACTTGACATTCGGGTCTGGGCCAATCATGTTGTACTGAGAGAATGGTCTTTCTCCTTATCGTAGCGATTGTTGTTTTGAATTTGCCAGGGATTCGAGAGGTGGTTGTTGTTTTGACCCGGCGGTCCAAACCTCCCTATCATCCTCTGCCTGACAGCATTGATCGAGCCACCTGAACTCATGAGCATATGTTTTATTTAAAATGGACGAGTGAGGAAGAAGGTTACCAGTACGTTAGTGTGAGGCCGAGAAAAGGTCTCGGTGTCTTTTTTGTTCAATGTGAGAGCGTCCTTGGGAAAGTACCCCCGGATCCACTTTTCCCTGGTGACGAGCATTTTTACTCTCCCTTTTATGAGTCCTTGGAGGGTGACGCCGCTCCTCCACTATCGTGGTAATACATCACGGCTCATTTGCTCCAATGTTCCTGGCCACCTTCCTCACTCGTAACTAAACTCGAGCCTGATTGCTCAACAGTTCTCGGTGTTTATTTTTATTGAGTAGCACAATTGTTTTCCTCTTGAGTTGGTAGCCACTTTCGTCCCCGCGGCCGCACTTTCTATATAGTTTCCGCACTAGGCTATGATTCATTCGACTGAATTTGTCTGAGCCATTTGATGTCCCTGGTTTTGCCTATGGTGGACATGATGTTTTGTATAGCGATGTGTTGTACTCTGATTGGCGTGGCATCCTTGCCGGCCATGCATCCTTGTCGAATCTGCCTTTGTTAACGATTCCTCGAGGATATTGTACTCGGGCCATTCTCCAATCATTGCGAGGTAGTCTTCATCTCAGGGCGTTCCTCCTATCTGCGGCCAATGGGCATTACCTCTCTCTGTTTGGAATTGTTTTCCTTGCCAGGATCCTGCTTGGGTATACTGAGCTCGAGGAGGCTCCCTGATGGTCATTCACGACCCTAATTTGCGACCGATGCCGGGTACGGGCATCCGACCAGATCTTGGCTGGGTACACGATCAAGTTTTGTTTGAACTGCCCTGAAATCTTTGTGCTTGGTTTATTTAGGCTTTGAGTGAAGACCTGTATTACCTAGTCATCTGAGACGGGGGTTAATCCTATTCGTTCCATCAGGGAATGAGGTGTGAATTCCTGTAGCATTTCATTCTCCCTTTGTTCGACCCTGGATGTGTCAGGCTTTCTCGTCGTTGCTTTGATGGCATCAGCATGTGCCTTTATGGAGGAATCTGCCGGTATGGTAAGTGAGTTTATGTGGTTGGGTGCTAGGCTATGACGCCTCATCATGGGCCATTTCGGGGGTGTTTCCCCGAACCTCTTCAATAAGACAGACTCGATCTCATCATATTTTGGGTCGTTGCCTTTTCCCGAGCATGCATAGGCAGTAATGTGTTCATTGGGATCTAAGATCTCGTTGTACTTAGGGAGTTCTGGCCTTCTAAATTTCTTTGAAATGGGGTTCCGGGGCCGCTTCCTCGGGGAACAACCGTTGCACGAACTTTCTCGAATCTACACCTTTCAGGACCATGGGCGAGCTCGGGATTTGATCGACCCTAGAATTGTAGGTCTCGACCTTCTTATCGTTGGCTGCTATGAATTTCTCACCTGATTCAATCCTTTTGGTGAGATCCCCAAGCATCTTTGCTATGGCAGGGTTGGCTACCGATCCGTTATTGCTTAATCTCTTGGGTACTTGTTCGGCGGGGGGAGCTGTTTCCAGCGCTACTGTGCTGGGAGTCTTCGGATGGCTTTGTAACTGAGCAATGGCCAACTGTTGTTCCTGCAACATTTCAAAAATAACATGAATACTAACTTCATGTTCTTCCCGGGCTGGGGTCTTTTGGGCTTCCAGTTGGTGTGTGAGGTTTCGACGACCTGCTGCACGTCTTGCGAACCCGCATCCGCTGAAATTGGTCCAGGTGCATTATCGGGGTTCTGCGGTGGCATGCCAACGGCTGGAACAGCCACACCATTTTTTCCATGATTTTCGAGGTAGTCGTTCTCAACCCTGTTTACCGAGCCAGACATTTCGACCTGAAATCAAGAGATCTTGGACAAGAAAAATGTGAAATATAACTTGCATTTTTGTAATGAAACCAACAAGAAAATAATCACTACTATTTTTAGCCCCACGGTGTGCATCAAACTGTTTAGCGAAAAAATGGTAACAATAATTAAATTTATAAATGGGATTCTAAAAATACGTGATCTATTTTTATGCTAGTTGTTAGAATAGTTGATGCTAATAAAATGAATTCTAACGAAGAGATACAAGCTAAAACGGGGCAGTAATCAAACCCAGGGGCCTGCCGCCCGAGCCTAGGACTGGTCAATGAAGAAGCCTCGGGGTCGATATCTGGCTCGAGCTCAAGTTATCGGGGCTAGCCAGGAATGGGATAACAGTTAAGGTATGATCAAACAAGGATCTTTATGGCCTAGACCAAGCAATAAATGAAGAACAAGTACGAAACTAATAAATTCTAAGAGTGGCCTCGAGCTAGTAAGAACGAGCAAGTTATATAGAAGAAAGAGAGCGAGAGAGAGAGAAAAATTATTGATCTTGTGGAGAATAGTTGGAGTAACATCAGCCCTTTACAAAGTCGTGTGGGTTCCCTTTATATAGGAGGGTAATCCGGTTATAGTACAACATACATTAATTGTAAATTATGGAGCTGGGACGGCTAGACATGAAATTTCGACATAGGCTCTGGATAGGCCGGCTCTGTCAAACTGTGTCGCATGCCTTGGGACTTTCCCCTCTTTGCTCTAGCCACGGTCTTCGTCTTCTTTGAGTCGGGCCTCAACGAGCCTCGAGGGAGGGGACTCAGTCGCAACTCCACGTCCTCAGGGTCTCGAGGTATTTTTCCGAAGTGGCTTGATAGCGAGAAATTAAGTCCTTTTATTTCTCCGCATACAAATATAGAGGTAATAATAGACATTTAATATGCAACTAGCTAGGGCAGGAGAAGTTATGCTTTCAGCGGAGGCATAGAGTAATGGTCCATACAGACCAATATACAAATAAGTCACGGAGCAAAAGCAAGCACACAAAAGAAACAAATGAAATTGTCATTAACACACACAACACCCCTTAATTTCTCCCAGGAAGTACTTTAGGGTGTTGATCACTTTGGTGCAGAAAGAGTCATAGGAGGTTTCAACATCATTGACGAGCTTCTCCATCTTTGCTATCATGGAGTTAAATTCCCTGGTTCCTTGCCTCCGTGTGGCTCCCATATCCAACCTAAGCTTGGCCACTTCTATACTTTTTTCCTTGGTGACTTCCCTAATCTTTTCCGCCTATTCTTTCACCTCAGTGAGTAGGAGTTTTACCCCATCTAGAAATACCTGAATCTGCTGAATATTTTGAGAGGCGGTCGACTGAGGCTCTGGTGGTTCAATGGGAGCTTCAACTTGCACTGGAACACTTTCAACTTTGGCGTGCCTGACCCATCCATCATCACTTAAAGTATACCCATCATAGAGAAAGTTGTCTTATCATAGGTACTGGTAATATGCTTGAGTGAGAAAGGCACCAAATCAACCTTTAACTTCAAGATTATGTGAGATTAGAAGACCATAGGGTAGACAAGTAGTAGAAGAGGATATATCCCTAATACTCACAATCATATACTGACGAATCCATCCAAACTGACGAATCCAAACAAACCAGTCAAGCCTTTTATTGTTCACAAGACAGTAAGGAACAAAGATATCCCTGGAAGACAAAGTGTCGGGGGACCCAATTCTAGGAAGTAAAGTGGTGGCTATCATGCGGGCCCAAACACGATGTTCAAACTTTAGATTTCTGGGACCAATATCGGAAGGGTTATCAGATAGGAAGGCTTTTTCCTCTTCTAAGGAAACTTCAAAGTCTTTTGGCCAGGAATTTTGCACAAAACAAAAATCATACCCATTAAACATAGAAAAAAATATCTTCTCAAATTGATAAGAGTCAAGAAAAATTCGAGTGCTTAAAACCATGGACTCAAAATCATCTTTATCATTCAGAAACAAATTAGCATAGAACATTCTCACATGTTCTTCATACACAGAGTTCCTAACAGTATTGAACAGAGAGGAAAGTCGTTGAAAATCAAAGGTAGCAATCATAACACAGTGCAAATTTTTCATAAGAGAGACTTAAAGAGCGTCCATAAGCCATAGATTTTGTCTTTATAGGACTCAAACCTTGATTTCTCACTTGGTCCATAGAAGATTAATTTGTCCTCTGGCCCAAATTACATATTCTCCACTTTCCCTTTCTTGCATGTAGGCTTTTTGGGGATTTGCTCCATGGGCCTCTTTCTCGCCTTTTTGTGGATGATGGGAAAGTCTTCCGATGATTCACTGCTTTTATTGTCGATTTTGAGAAAATCTGAGCCAGCGGAGGATTTCATGTCTACGGTTTATTCAGGATTGTGGGTTTTTGGAAAGGGTCTGCTTCATCTGGTGGTAGTGGAGGAAGAGAGGTTTCTTTTCGCAATTGAGAGGAAATTTGTTTGGAGAGAATGATGAATGAAACGGAGAGAAAAGGGTTCTATCTAGGCGTTTGGAAGGTTGAAGGGTTGCATTGGTTAAAGGAAAGAGCAGATTCAGAAGGAAGTGACTCGTCTGAGGAGATGTTTCGGTTGTTCTGATGGAGATGTAATAATTACACGTACATCAAAGTAAATATACTACATAGTTAAACATACATAATAAAGGAAATAAAATATTTTAAACACATGCGAAACATTTGTTTCACAAAATAGACATAATGCCAATCTTTTTTCGCAGTAAACAAAATCATTCTTCTAAAAGAGGTTTTGTAAAAATATCAGCAAGTTGAGATTCAGTACTAATGAATTCGAATACAATATCACCTTTAGCAACATGATTACGGATAAATGATGCTTGATTTCTATATGCTTTGCTCTAGAGTGATGCATAGAATTTTTTGATAAACATATAACACTACTATTATCACAATATAAAGGAGTGGACGTAAGAGATAAATAATAGTAGAGAAGTTGATGCATAATCCAAAGAACTTGTGTACAACAGCGTCTAGCAGCTAAATTTTCTGCTTCAGTTGTTGACAAGGCAACATAATTTTGTATCTTACTATGCCAGAAAACTAGTGCATTTCCCAAGAGTTCACATGTGCCACTAGTACTTTTCCTACCAATCTTATCACCTGCAAAATCTGCATTTGAAAAACCTTTTTAAAACAAAATGGTTAGATTGAGCATACCATAATCCTAATTCAACGGTCCCAATAAGATATCTAATAATACGTTTAACAGCAGTAAGATGAGATTCCTTTGGAGCCGACTGAATGCACATTTATACACACTGAACATTGTATATGGTCGACTAGCAGTGAGATATAGTAACGATCCAATAATTTCTCTATACATTGTTTCATCAATACTTTTTTCATTGTTATCTTCATCAAGCATAGTTGTTGGACTCATTGGAGTCCCAATGGACTTGGAATTCTCCATGTCAAATTTCTTTATAAGTTCCTTCATGTACTTGGTTTGGTTAATAAAGATCACTTTGGGAGACTGTTTGATTTGCAATCCAAGGAAAAATGTTAGCTCTCCCATCATGCTCATTTCGAATTCTCCTTTCATAGTATGGGAGAATTCTTCACATAGAATAGAGTTAGGACTTCTATAAATAATATCGTCAACATAAATTTGAGTGATAGAATTACTTGAATTTGAGTGTTTAATAAACAGAGTTATATCGATATTACCTCACTTGAAGCCTTGATTTAGAAGAAAGGAACTTAATCTTTCATACCAGGCTAGGGGAGCTTTCTTGAGTACATATAGAGCTTTAATCAACTTGAATACATGATCTGGGAAAGTATAATTTATAAATCTTGGAGGTTGCTTCATATAAACTTCTTCAGAGATGTAGCCATTTAGAAAGGCACTTTTTACATCCATTTGAAATAGTTTGAATCATTTATGAGCAGCAAAAGCAAGCAATATTCGAATAGATTCCAATCTTGCTATAGGTGAAAATGTTTCATCGTATTCGATTCCTTCTTTATGAGAGTAACCGTGTGCAATAGTCGTGCTTTATTTCGTACTCATTCAACTTATTTCTGAAAACCCATTTAGTTCCTACAAAAGAAGCATTTGATGGTTTTGAACCGGTTTCCACACTTTATTTCTTTCAAATTGATCAAGTTTATATTTCATTACTTTGATCCAGTAGTCATCTTTCAATGCTTCATCCACATTTTTTGGCTCAAGCTGAGAAATTAGAGCCATGTGAGAGTTGAGCTTTTGAGGTATCCTGGTAGTGATTCCTTCCTATGGATTTCTAATAATGAATCTGTGAGGATATCCAGATTCACTTTTTCACTCATTTTGGATGTTCTTGGTTAGTTCCTTTTCCTTAGTAGTCAACTGTTCTATTGAAGAAGATTCTTGGATGCACTCCTTAGTTGACTGTTTCTGCTTACTCGTTGACTCATTTTGACATTCATTCCCTACAACAAAAGACTTGGGGACAATAGAAATTTTCTCATCTTCAAGAAGTTTTTCATTCCTTGAGCGAGAGTTAGTATCAACAAAAATAATATGAATTGATTCTTTAATGCATAAAGTTCTTTTATTGTAAACTCTATATGCTCTACTTGAGGGAGAATATCCAAGAAATATTCCTTCATCGCTTTTTGGATCAAACTTACCCAGATTGTCCTTTCCATTATCGTGAATGAAGCATTTGCACCCAAATGGGTAAAAGTAACTCATGTTGGGTTTCTTACCGTTCCATAGTGTCATATGGAGTTTTTTTAAGAATGGGTCGAATCAGACACGTGTTGATAATATGACATGCTGTGCTTACAGCTTCAGCCCAGAATTTTGTGGGGTAGAGAGTTTTCCACAATCATGGTTCTTGACATGTCCTGTAAGGTTCTATTTTTATGTTCTACCACTCCATTCTATTGAGGAGACCATGGCGAAGAGAAATTGTGAGAGATTCCTTGGTCATTGCAAAAAAATTCAAAAGCTCTGCATTCAAATTCTCCTCAGTGATCACTTCCGATAGAGGAAATGTAATATCCTTTTTTGCGTTGAACTTTCTTATAGAAAACTTCAAAATTTCTTAGAGCTTCATCTTTATGACTTAGAAAAATAACTCACGTAAATCGAGAAAAATCATCCACAATAACAAAAATATATTTTCTGCCACCGATACTAGTAGTTCTAGTTGGACCAAACAAATCCATATGCGAGAAGATGTTTAGTAGTAGAAACAATGTTTTTGATTTTGAAAGATGAACGAGTTTGTTTTCCTAGTTGACATGCATCGCAAATATGATCTTTTAAAAAATCTAGTTTTGGAAGACCAATGACAAGATCGTGTTTAGAAAGTTTTTGAATGGTATGGATGCTAGCATGTCCAAGATTTTTGTGCCAAACCAAAGGATCATCAATCATAGAAGCAAGAGATATTTGATCATCAAGGCTATCTACATTACTGATAGTATATATATTCCTGTCTCTATTGCCTGAAAGAATAACTTTACCTGATTTATCTTCTATAAACCAGCCATGTTTCTTAAAACGAACATCATAGTCAATGTCACATAGTTGACTGATACTGAGAAGATTGTAACCAAGTTTATCAACTAGGTATACTTCATCCACATTACATGATGAGCTTAGGGGGACTTTTCCAACTCCAATTATGTTTCTTTTTTATTTATCTCCAAATGTGTTCCTCCATCTAGTTTGGTGACTTTTTTAAATAATTGTTTGTCACCAGTCATATGTTTAGAACACGCACCGTCAAGATACCATTTTTCTTTTAGATTCTTCTTGCGGTGTTCCTGCAAAAAAAAGTTACTTATTTTTAGGTACCCAAGCCTGCTTGAGTCCTGAATGGTTAGATTTCTGAGAGTTAGCTTGACTAGAGGATTTAGGTGGCCAAACCCATCTCTTGATGTCCTTGAACCTGCAACGGTTAGAAGTGTGACCATATTTTACACAATAAAAACAGGATGGATTGTTGGGATAGTCAGAGCCTCTTTCTGCTTTGATTCTGTTCCTGCATTGGTTAGTGTTGTGACCATTTTTACCACAAAGAACATGCATGAGATTTTCTAGTTCTAATCAAATAATTATGAAAAATAGTTTGATTTGATTTGACGAACTATGACTTGTGGATTTTTGTAATCCATTCAGTTGAAGTTCATTAGCTTCTTCTTAAAGCACGTCACGCTCATTTTCACAAACTTCCTGCTTCAAGGCCAAATCTTTCTTTTCTCTTTGGATTTTTTTTTGAATTCATTTACTCTTTCAATATCTACAAGAGCAATATCAACAAATTCTTAAAGTGCATAACAGCTGGGGACATGTAGGAAGATGTACCTCACTGGTTCCTTCGTCTGCTATAAGACTAAGTTCACCTGAGTGTTCTTCCCCATATGCTCCTTCGTCTGCCATGAGTCCAAGCTCTCATGAGTCTTCATTGCTATCTTCTTTTATGGCCTTGAAAAACATATTTGCAATTTCGTCATGGTCAGATTCTTCTTGATCACTCCAGGCTCCAAAGGATTTCTTATTTTGAAGGTTCCTACTGAGCTTCTTCTTCAGTTTGTGACAATCAGCTTGAATGTGTCCATGTTTTCCACATTCATAGCATTTTCCATCATTTTTATTATTTATTCTTCCTTTTCTGAAGTTTGATTTACCTCTCCTACTATTTATGTTCTCCTCATCATGCTTGTTACAACTCAGAGAGCATGGCTATATTTTTATCCTGTTCTCCTCCTTCCTCTTCTTCTTTATCTTCTAGTTCAGCCACAGTTGCTTTTAAAAGCAACTATTTTTTTCTTTTCTTGTTGAATTTGTCTATCCAAGTGAGTTTCTCAAAGGCTATTAGTTCACCTCTAGGTTTATCATATGACATTTTGTCAAGGTCCAGACAGTCCAGAGCAATGACCTTGGGTTGCCAAAATGTGGGTAGACTTCTAAGAATTCATTTGACCAATTCTCCGCTCTTTATTATTCTACCAAAGGATTTTAGATCTCCATGAACTTTGTTGAACCTAGAGAACATTTCCTTTGCTAATTCTCCATACTTCATTTGAAATAGCTCATATTCATGAACAAAAATATTTATCCTTGTTTCTTTTACCTTGTTGGTTCTTTCATACGTGATCTCCAATTTATTATACATTTCCTTAGCAATTTTATAGCTTGAGATGTTTTCATACTCTTCACTACTGATAGCATTATACAGTAGATTTTTTGCTTTCGCATTCACAGGTATGACAGCAGCTTACTCATCAGTGTAATCATCCAAATCAAGTGGATAGTTGATACTATGACTTGACCATTCTCGTTTTTCTTTGGCGGAATTGGAAGATTTTCCTTTTTGATCACCCGCCAAACTTTGATGTCATATGACATGTTGTATGTTTTCGTACAAACTTTCCTATAAGAAAAGTGTTGTCTATTGAAATATAGAGGTCGTACTTGAGAGGTTACTTCTTGAAATAATACACCAATGACTGTGTTCGATCCCATGATCTTTTTCTCACTAGCTATTAAGAAAAGTTTGTGAGCCTTGCTCTGATACCAATTGAAAGTAAGGGGGGGAGGGGAGGGGGAGGGGTGAATTGTGGTCTATTAAAATTGGTTTGATAATTGTAAGTTTAGTATTTTCTAAGCAAGGAAAATGTCCCTCTAAGAGAAAAACTTTTAATTCTTGACAAGGAAGCCCCATAAAATTCTTCTTTGTTGTGTTGCTGTCGTAAAATCGTTCCGTCATCGATCTTCCAATTTCTTCAGTTATGCCGCTCCGCCAGCAAAGAGCGAAAGAACCAAGTTTTCTATGGTGATGTCAAAATTTACACCTATTTGTGACTAGGTTTTGCGCAACAAATAGGTAAAGTAGAGATGAACCAAACGAATTGAAAACTAAACAAGACACAACAATTTTTATACTTATACAGTACCGGTTTGGTAATTACGTTCAGTTTCCCTTGGGTCACAAGGGTTCTCTTAGACCTTGACAAAGAATTACAACAGTGATGGTTTTAGTACGTTCACCACCAACAATGATTAGCAACGGTAATTTATGGATGTTGACACAACTCTCTTTTGTGTTCTAACTCTTCATATCTTGTGACACTAATAAAACTCAAAAATACAGTGTTTGTGCGAAGAACTATCGATACTTAGAAGATAATGTTTGTAGTTGCGTGAATCTTCTTCTTGAGATTGGCAGTCTTCTTGTCGGCGAGTTTGGGAGCCATTGTACATTGATCTTGATTGAGGCACTGAACCCTCTAAGAGATTTGACCCAAGGGGTACCTCCGAATCCTGCACTTGGGATGGGCTAGATTCATTTATGTCCTTCCTCTTTCATGTCCTCATTTCATGGAGTGATTTAATGCTTCCATTTGGTCGGTCAATCTTCCAATATAGTCCTTGAGGAGAGGCCTGATATTCTCGAGCTGCACTTGATATGTTTCCTTTGTTAGACAGCCTCGATGACCTTTGATTGAGAGTGAGATGGAGAGACTGATTTGATTTCCTTTTTGATGGCTTAAATTCCTTTGATTTAGCATCGTCAAATCTTCACTTCCATTATAATGGCTTGACTTCTTTTGTTTTAGCATCATCAAATCTTCAATTTTATTTTCTATTTGTTGGTGCCCTTGGTGGTGCCTTGATACCTGTAATCAAAGTAGATAGGATTTAGCTTTGCAAAATTGTCATCATTGAAATTTAGAATAAATATGGTTGGGATCTATAATATATCGTATTCGAGACAAATGTGGTTTGGAGCGTGACAAAGTATCCACGATTTTATTGAAGACAATGCAACATGCATAACTCAATTAAAGGGAATATTCATAAATTGAGATATGATAAAGCACATTTCATCAAAGTTGTTTTTCTCACATTATCTTTGAAAGAATGGTGATATCAATGTGCAACAGATTCGTTCAAGTGATAATATGACTGATTTGTTTATCAAGTCTCTACCGACATAAACCTTCAAGAAGCTAGTGTACAATATTAGGATGTGACGTCTCAAAGATGTGAATCGATGCCCTTATCAGAGGAAGTGAATATGCGTTGTACTCTTTTTTTCTTACAAGGTTTTATCTCACTGGATTTTTCTTGCTAGGTTTTTAACGAGGAAACCAAAAGGTGTATTTCTAAATATGTACTTTTTTTTCTTCTCTAGAATTCTTTTCCACTGGGTTTTATTTTAGTTAAGGTTTTAACGATGCACATTATCTGTTGAATAGAAATTCAAGGGGGTGGGGGTGCTATAAATAGAATTGTATTTAAGGTGAATGTCTATATTTTAGAGAGATTCTAGAGTTTTTAATTTGTGGCCAAGTCTTTTTTCCTCTATAAATAGATGGGTTCTATTCCATTGTAATTTCTCCCAAAATTAATAAAATTCTCTCACTACTTTTCTGTGCATACTCTTCTTTCTTCTTTTATTGTTTTATTACAGAGATAACTATTTTTATTAACCATGACTGTTAATATGAGACAGAGAGTATATTATACGTATATTTTATTTTAAATTAATATAGATTTGGGGCGACTATATTCCAATTGATTTCGCTTATTTTGGAAGGGGGTAATAAATTAATAATTGGTGGACCGAAATGGATATTTTTGGACAAGGCAAGTCGTGCTGATTGCTGAAGTAGTCCACGTGAATGGATGATGTATATGGTGATGAGCCTAAATGCCAAACAAGAGAGGAAGAGCTAATGTGTGCACACCCACTTTCCCGGGTAAAACATCACAACAATTCCTTCAATATAATTCCTCTTCTCTTTGGCTGCAACTATAAAACTTACCATGGCATTAAACTTGTACTTTGAAGCTTAGAGGCTAATTACTGCTCGGGAAGAAGTAGTTAGTTATGAGGGTCATTCAAACTGCTGGGTCTAATTACTCATTTCTCCTCCAACAATGCTCCTTTTCCAGGTGAATTTATTCTTCTTCTACCCCAATTGTTATATTTTTTTGGAGTTCTACTATGTAAAATTATGATATCCCTGCTCTTGTTGGGTCAGAGTTGAGGTGGGGGGGGGGGGGGGGGTTTAGGGTTTTTTTTGTTT
>MU756882.1:56608-67006 GCA_026770625.1 Nicotiana glauca
TTGATATGGTTTTAATTCAGTCATAATAGAATCAAGATAATTTTCACTAACTTGTTTCCATTCAACTAGAAATTTCTTCTTCATCAACAACAACAATAACAACACAGTGGAATCCCACAAGTGGGGTTTGGGGTTTTGGAAGTGCAATGTGTAGGCAGACCTTAACTTAACCTACTATGAAGTAGAGAAATAATAGTAACAATAAGGTAATAAGACAGTGGAAACAAATAATGCAACGAGTAATGACAGAGATCAAGGATACGAAACTACAAAATTAGTGTCAATCCTACCGCTAATACTGACACATAGTATAGAAACAAGGGACTAGGAATAGGAAAGTACCCGACTACTACTACTACTACTTGTAAGACCAGGCCAAACTCTACACTGTCTGTCAACCACCACCCTAATTTTCGACCTCCACACCTTTGTATCGAGTGTCATGTCCTCAGTAAGCTGGAGTTGAACCATGTCCTGCCTAACTAGAAATTTCATGTTTTCAGAAATATATATGTCTAATGTTTGATTTAATTTCATTACTTGTTGTGAGCCTTATGCTTTATAAATGTTTTACAATGATAAAGAATAGAAAAGTAAAGGCAGGAAGGACAGAAAGGGAATGGTTGTGTATCTAAACAAATACTCCCTCCGTTCCAATTTATGTGAACCTGTTTGACTAGACACGGAGTTTAAGAAAAAATGAAGACTTTTGGAATTTGTGGTCCTAAACAAGTCCAAATGGGGCCCATCGTATTTGTGTCGTTATAAAAACTTCTCATTAATGGTAGAGTTATAACTTTATACTAAATTGTTACCAAATTTAGAAAGGGTTTATTCTTTTTGGAACGGACTAAAAAGGAAATAAGTTCACATAAACTGGAACAGAGGGAGTACAAAACTATTAAAAAGGTATTTTTACACAAAGCCGGCTGATTCACGTTTTACTTTTCCTAGCCGGTTTACATTGTTATACACGGTTATATACATATTATGCATGGATTATACATATATTATACATTCACCGGCTATTGTTAGTTTAAGCAATTGGGTGGGTGGGTGGCTATTGAGGTTAATTCTTCTATTGAAATAGTATATAACTATCACTGGTCTCCTTGTACTTCCCTTCAACCCTGTTTCCTTCCAACCACACTCCTAATGTTCAAATTCATGTTACGGAATAGTAAGCGTTCGATTTTTTTTTGCTCCTGTTCTCTTCATGATATGGCTAATATAAAGCTGGTATTTGTTTCAGGAAGAGAATTGGAGTCGTCGAAGTGATCAAGTCTAATTTGTCAGACTCAGATGCCAAGAGAGCAAACCTTTCTGCCAGGAAGAAAGAAAGAATTAGGCTTCCCAAGCATGACGGTATTGGTGGAGATAATAAATCATTTCATATAAGTGAATTTCTGAACCATAAATCTGGTGTTGAAGCAATGCTGAACAAAAGAGCTTTGCAAAGCTTTGAATCTATCGATTCTAACATGTACAGGTAATGATTTGTTTCGTCTTGCCAAGTGTCTTGGCCCAAGGACACTTGGCATTGAATCTATCTTTTCTTCTTGCTGTGTGAAACTATTGCATTTTAACCACCTTGAACAATATTTTAATATTGTGACTAGATATCAAGTAGTTTTCGAGTTATCTGTTTATGTATTGGCAAAAAGATTGAATACTATTCGGTCAAGCATGTCATCATTACATAGAAAAGAAGTTTTGCTGAACAAACGCCACTGTGCTAAGAGATGAATTTGATCGAACTATTAAGCCTCTAAAAAGGTATTAGAGTACCGAAAAAGTTAACCATTTCATACTGTTTTATGAATACTTTTATACTTCTACTGGTATGTGAACCATAAAAGAGATGGCATTAGGCTTTATGCTGCATTCTAAATGACTTAAGGACCCACCTTTTGCACGGACAGGTCCTGAAATATGAGTTGTATGAAATGGCGTGACACTTGGTTTATTTTGCTTTTCTGTTTCGGAAATCTTAATAATATGCTAGCTATAGATTCTTTTGGTCTATGCTAGTTTTG
The DNA here is from genome assembly GCA_026770625.1 of Nicotiana glauca. Taxonomy (NCBI): domain Eukaryota; kingdom Viridiplantae; phylum Streptophyta; class Magnoliopsida; order Solanales; family Solanaceae; genus Nicotiana; species Nicotiana glauca. Next base: position 58,645 of record MU756882.1, read on the forward strand.
CAAACAAATAATCGTTTGGTATAACTGCCCCCTCCCTGTTAACATGCGGTCCTTCAAACGAAGAAAGTAATTTAGCCCCTGTGCCTGTGATATCAAAATAAGCTTATAACCTAATCATTTTTGGTAATTAAAAGCTAATTAGCTAGCTGGTCCTCACCGCAAGGCGACCACCTTAAACCATGACTTCCCTTTACTGTTTGTAACTTAAGAAAGAACTGCCAGTTGGGCTGTTATCCTGCTAGGAAAAATGATATAACTTAAAACTGTGGCTAACTGAATTCAAAGACAATTCTTATGATCGTCCAATAACACTAACCAAGTCGCAACGGATTTTTTTAAGAGCCAACTGAATGTGAATTGAGCAACAGGCAATGAAATATGCAGAACCAACAGCTTACACAACCAAAACTCCACTGACAACCAAGCAAGATCTTCTGATGAATTCTTTTGACGGCTAAAGTATAACTGCATCTAAACGAGCACTCTACTCCTAAAGCATAGAGGATGACCAAAGAATTCCAACAATGACTAATCAACAATGGACATTCTAAGTGGCCTAACGTCGTACTCAGATAGTGAGCAGAATATAGAGACCTTGTGCTGTTGTTGGATAGATGATTAGAGTTTATCGACATAAGATAGATGTTATGTGATGATTAATATTCTTAATAGCGATACTTTCTAAAAATTTGGTAAACTCCAGCCTTTAAACCCACCTCCCCAAGGCCCTATCATGTTTTTTCTTATTTTCCCCTTGTGACTCAAACTCCCAACCTCTTGGTTGGAAGCGAAGAGTTTTATCACTTGAGTAACCCTTTCTTTCCTTCCCGAATGGAGATATCAAACAACTAGGGGTAAATTTAATAATTCTATTCTCTCCTTTTAGTCTGCAGATATTGCTTCCCATTATTTAACATACATAACTAAATGGAGGAGATGATATGCTTAATTAGGTTCTCTAACTATTTGGGGGAGTAGATTTCAATTCCACTAGGTAATTATCAGTATATACCTGAAATAGAAGTGTGTAAATTGAGAAGATATGAAATCCTCAAGAACTATCTGCATGAGAAACATTCATGTACCTCACATATGGTTAACGTTTGGCATATTTCCTGTGCTTCTTGAGGTATCCATAAAAGATATGGCAAGGCAAAAGGAAGAGCGAAATTCAACATAGATAAGGAGATTTGGATAGAACCGTCAAATAATCACATTATGAAAAATGGTTTGCAGCGACTGAGAGTTTCAAATACTTTGGCGCCTTTTTCAGTTTGTGACGGATAATCAGAAATGTTCATGTATTGATACCAGATACTCACTATTTGGCAGTGAAAATAGTTCATATTGATCTTCCCAGCCTATACATCCCAAATAAGAGTTATAAAATTTTGCTGATTATGTTACTTGCAGGTGTACTCTGCCACAAGTTCAACTTCTGAATTTTGAAGTTGCCCCTGTTTTGATTTTACAAGTGAACCCAACCAGCGAAGACTGCACTGTGGAGATGTTGTCTTGCAAGGTAAGGCTCCAAAAGACTGCGTAGGTAATAAGCATAGATTGATTCTACTTCAAGTATAATATCCCTGATTCTGGAAACATTGCCAACCTAAGGAAGCAGTATCTGTGATGTGCTGTTCAATGCCTCTTTCTTGAGACCAAGAATCTTCCAAAGTTTCAATCACACTTGAAATGTTTCATGAGCTAGCTTACCGCACGGAGACGTTTAGTTGTCTGAAAAAGATATTATGTTGTGTGATCGCCAGTTAATATAATTGCTATGGGGAGTAAATATTCGCAGTTGCAGCTACTGCTTTTAATCTAGTTAGTACCATCGAAGAAGAATTTTATCTGGAGTGATATAGAGAGGAGGAGATAAAAGAGTGTAGTTAAGGTTTAATTTCCAGATGATTGAACAAGCAAGAGAACAGTTTTCTTCTGGACATTAGCTTCTCCCACGTTTAACTTAATAATTCTTCTTTGTAAATGAGTCTTGCATATATATTCATCGACCTGATAGCTTAAGATTAGTCGCTAATGTGTACAACCATCATCTGCTGAGATTCTAAGTTTCTTAAATTAGTTATCGTTCAAGATGTTGATATATAAGTGCCTAATGTTCATTGCAGTTTGAGGGTTCTGATTTGGTAGAGCAGCAGAATGACCACTTTTCAGGTATATCAAAACAAGATTAGAGCATGACATTGTTATTAAATTGAACGAAAATGGGCTTTTGTAACATACTTAGAATTTATAATTACATGTTTACACATGCAAATTTTTTAACTTGCAGCATCAATGGTAAACCATATAACATGGGAAGCAGTTGGATCTCAGCCTTTCCTAAATGTTGATGTGAAATTAAATATCTCTCTTGAGGTTATTCTCTCTCTCTTTCCTCAGAATGTTTTATGCTTATTCTCATGCCAAATTTCCTATGAATGAGGTCGGAAAATTTCTCAGAAAGAAAAGGCTACCCTATTTAACATTATCACTTTAGCAGTACTGATTTTTCTTCTTAGAATTTCTCCAGGACAGTCTCAATCTGAATGTTGCAAGTGTTATTCGTCATTCTTAGTTTTGACAGCATCGCTTGCAAATAATATGATTACAGATGGAGTTGAAATGGGGAACGGGAAGAGCCAAATTTAGGATTTAAGTTCAATGGGTAACCTTAATATTATGGGTTTAGACCTACTGTTTATTGCAATTTTACTGGATTTTTATACATAAATTTATGTTCTACGTTGAAAGTACTGGGTTTAGATGAACTCGGTGTCCGAGTGCTGCATCTACCATTGGGAACAGATGAGGGGTTAAAGGCTAAGTTGCTCCGACACGGCAGTTTAGATGCTACACCCTTGTCCATACGGCACTAGTATGGATATGGGTATGGGACCCGTACCAGATATGGTCAAATAATTTTGCGTAATTTGACCACGATGGACGAAAAAAATTGAGACGAGATACAATTTGATTTCCTAAATCAGAACCAAAACTAGGGTACCATGACCTTATCTAGAAAATCAATCGTTTACTTATTTACAACTTGAGATTAAAAAAGAAATCCACAGTTTACAAGCTATACGTAAGTAGTACACAAAATTTCTCATAATGTAGAGATTTTTTATTTTTTCATTTGTTTTTGAAACAACCTCTCTATCCTCTAAGGTAGGGGTAAGGTCTGCGTATACACTACCCTCCCCAAACCCTACGGTGTGGTATAATACTGAGTATGTTATTATTGTATATTTTTGAATTATTTTTAGCGGGATCCCCGCACCCATCTCCGTACTAAGATCTGTATCCCACACCCGTGTCGGACACCCGCACCCGTGTCCGAGCAACTTAGGTTAAAGGAGTACAAGGTTGAAGGTAGACAGTATGAATATGCTCGTGCATGTTTACATGCATGCAGCAAGGGATAAAGAGAACACTTCCTTGTCCTAATACCCGACGTATAATATAAACCTTTTCGTATACTACACAGGAAAAATAAATGTTGCTCCTTAGAATCATAGCTGCCTTTCAGTTCTCATTGCTTATTTACACCTTTGGAACAGCTGGGAAAAGGTAATTTTAGCATGCCATCCATAAAACAGTCAGAAAGTTGAAGCCTTATTATCAAGAATGTTTGATTGATAGCACATTATACAGGGGTGGAGGGACAAGCCGAAATACGGGTTCGGCTGAACTTAGTAGCTTTTGCTCAAAAAATCTATTTGGTGTGTAAAATTCATCTAATATGTACGAATGTTAAATTTAGAACTCGGTCATTAACACTTGAAGTCGTGTACTAAAATTTAGAACCCATAAGGCTCCATCTCTGACATTATATGTGGGATATAACCTGATTTGATGGGTTCTGAAATCTATCAATAATCTCCAGACTGTTGTCCCTCTCCAGAAAACCGAGGTCTAAATGTGTTTGAATGAGTAGTTTCTTTTAGTGAAACTTTTGTTAATCAGAGATATATTTCCTTTGAATCTCTACAACATTTCAGTACAATTATCATATTGACAAGAAAACTTTCTTGTATATTATGATCCTCTCAATGGAATTTGTCACCTTATATTGTATTTGCAGATATATACCATGCCATTTACCATGCTGCCTACTTCTGCTGTTGAGAGTCCTGGTAACTTGTGAGTCTATTGCTAACTTTCCTTTACTCTCTGTGATCACAAATAGTTTTAGAAATAAAAATTGTAATGTAAATTAGATATCAACCAAACTCTGTTCATTGACATGTGTGCTTTCCTGTACCTGGATTTTTCTTAAGAGTAAGGACCATATTAAAGTAAAGTAAATAATCGGAGTGTCATACAAGGTCTTTGCTTTGATTTAGACATGAAACCTTTTGCACGAAGCTTGGTCCATCTCATTTCAACCTAAATGCATCTGCATGTTTCCATTTGCCAAGTTCTATCGATAATTCCTTCACTCCAGAAGTTAAGGTGATCATGACTTGTTAGCAGAGACACTTTTTCTTGATCATTTCAGCATATAAATGAATGTAGACGTCTTCATAGAGCTGTTACTTGCTGTAAGGGTGACAAATTCTCGGCAATAAACTTTTCTTGGTATCGACCTCGTGGAACAGCCATTTCCATTGGATAGATTACTTGTAAAAGTGCTTTATACAACATAGCTTAAACTTGATAATAAATGTCTTGATGATTCTTTTTATGGGACTTGTCACTACGGACATCAGTTGAACAATCTTTATCATGTTGAAAACAATGTTCTGCAGACAATATAATAGTTTCAAAATGAAATGATATTTCTATCGTAAAAATAGAAATGACCCTCACAATTTTTATACACATTATACATCTTTAAGAATTCTAAAATACATATTTCTGTGACTTTTGAATTTCATCTCAATCCTTATCACGAACTATGTTTCACACAGAATGATGCAGGCTTTAGTGGACAGGCTAGTACCATTGCTTTTGCAACAACTGCTTCAAGATTATGATAACTGGGTTCAGCAACATCAGAAATCTCTGTCGTGAATCCAACTGCTTTATACCTGAGTAAGTTAACTACATTTATGGCTTGGTGAGGAAAATATAATGAACTCCGTCTAGCTACAATACTCCATGTGAGCCGATTTGCTCCATCCTTGGTGGGTAAGTTTAGCCACCAAGACAACTGTACTTGTGGGTTGTTGGCTTGTTGCAATCTTTCAACTGGGTGGTGGACTAGTCTAGGTGCACACAAGCTGATTCGAACATCATCAAATCTAAAGAGTGTATGAAATTCCATACTTCCATGGTCCAAGTGTAAGCTCCCTATTTGATGCCCATTTCTTTGTGCAAAATATCAATCTCAAAAATACCATCATATTTAGTGATATCAATTCATTCAAGTCTCTCAGGTCGCCGTGTCTGAAGCAAATGTAAGCTTGCTTCATGCTAAACTTGTTTTCTACTCAAGTTCTTATCTGTCAAAAGCAAACCATGTTCTCCTCCTTCGCAAAAGGACCATTAACCGTATGGAGATTAGTGTCGGTAAGGGGATTAAGGAACAACAGCAACACATGTTCAACACTAAGAATGATGTTCATGGTAAATGAGAGTAGTAAAGGTTGCAACACATGCGATTTTTCTGGGGCTGCGGCTGACCGCTTATCTTGGCAACAGAGCCCATATAGTTTTTGTCATACTAAAATTGAGATAAACCGATGGCAAAGTAATGGCCCTCATTAATAGAAGAGCTCATGCACATCAATAAAATCTTCACAATTACTTGTCCAAAAAATAAAAATAGAAGAACGGATGCGTATGCTAAAGCTAGTGCTAGATTCTTCCATTCCTCGATGCCTTAAGTCGAATATATTGGCCATTTCCGCTCGGGAAAATCCCGAGCTTTAAGGTTTTCCAATTCAGTATTCGAAGCAAAATACTTGGGAAGGCGACGCAATCTATATTCACCAGAAGGAAATAAATGCATACAAAGGAGGATCTAGGATAGTGGCACGAATTTTGAACGAAGTCATATTACAATTTACATTGTCTAAAAGGGTATAAACCTAATCGGTTTGGTCTATTTGAGTTTCAGTTCGGGTTATTCTGTCTTTGGAGTTAATATAAACAAATCGGTCGAGCAAAAATATTATGTAATAATTAGGATAATTTAGAAAAAAGCATAAAAATTCAACTGCACTATGCATTTTGTACAAGAAAAAAAGGTTCGTTATTACTTGATATTTAGATACTTAAGGCAAAAACATATACTAATAAGCACTCTAAATATTAAAACACAATTAAGTTTATAGATATTTTTCAATTTATATTTTTATGAAAATTAACTCACTCGATATTATATGAAATTGTCCTACTTTAGAGCAATTTGACAACAAAATAAACTTTCATCATTGATTAGAACAATAATTTATTCTAAGGAATTTTTTTAATTATTATTTTAATTTCTGCAAATAGATTACCAGAGTTGTGGTCCTGAAAAAATAATTAATTTTTATTATCTATTGAAAATCATGGAGGAGTTAAGAAAGTGCAATAATGGGTTTTCTTTGAATAGATGTGTGAAAGAATTTTTTTATATTTTCTATTAAATGCTTAAAGGAAAAAAAAAAGGAGAAAAGAAATTTCAAAACGGAAAAGTCAATAAGAACTATTAATAAACAAAAAAGAGAAATTAAGGAGAGAGAAAGAAGAAACAAAGAGTCCTCCTGTAACTGTAGTTGTCTTAAATGCACCCAACAAACACATTAAGATATTTTGTTACTGAGGGTGCCACTTAAATAATTTGTATACATTCCTTCTATATATACATGTATGTAGGGGTGTTAATGGTTCGGTTCGGACGGTTATTTTATAAACTTTTTACTATACTAATTTTTCGGTTATTTTATTATGTATAATCAAAATTAAATTTTTTGAAACTATCCCAATCATGTCGGTTTCACTTCGGTATCGGTACAGTTCGATTAATTTTCGGTCTTTTTTAGATATCTTGTAAAATTCACCAGTAAAAATAAAATGCAATAACATATGTTCTTCTATAGGACTTAGCAAAACTCACATTTTTACTGTTTAAAGGATGATGAATTAAAAAAACATGAAAGATGGCTAGAATATATATCCATCAACTATTTGACAGCAACGTAAAAGAAACCAAGTAAATCAAAGAAAATATAAATCACATTGGATTACAGTTTAACCAAGTTGGGACTCAAGAATAAAGCTTTTATTAAATATTCAAAAAGATAAATTTAAATTGTACGAAAGAAAACACATTCAATACAATGTAGTTTGCTACTCATAATTGCTAGAACACTTTGTGTCTTGCTAATAAAGATACTTGAAATAACTTAATTTAAGTATAAGTAGCATAATAGATTTTAGGAATTAGTATTTTGAGTTTAATTATTTGTTGGCTCGTAACAGTTTTCATAATTGCAAGACCCAATGAAAACTTTAATGCTTTATTAGTTTGAAACTTATTATATAAATATATTTTTCACATATAAAATTTATTCGGTACGGTTCGGTATTTTTTTGGTTTATTTCTATAAAATAAAAAATCTACCTAATTATCGGTACAGTTATAGATTTATATAAAAATCTACGATTTCTTCAAAAGAAACCTAAAAATCGTTTCGATGAGGTACGGTTTGGTCGATTTAGTCGGTTTTCAAATATTTATTGACACCCCTACATGTATGCATACATACTATTATATAGTCTCGGCTAAAACTTGCGGGTGACGCAATACCACATCCCTTACATATAGTTCCACCCCTGAATGCATATTGGAAATGGGAATGTGGACCTTACCTTCATAAGGAAGCCTACCGTAAGGCCATCTCCAACCATTACTCTATTTTTTGCATCATTTTTTGCTCTAAAATGGTACAACACCAAATTTACTCCAACCATTATACTATTTTTTACACCAAATTTTCTCTATCTTTTATATTATATTATTATCTTCTATTTACTTTTTATTTTTTATTTCCTTCAAACTAATACTATATTTTTTCTTTTTTCCATATTCATTATATATAATTATATAATTATAATAATAATAAAATTAACTTATAATGTTATATAAATATAATATATGCAAAAATTAATATATCAAAAAATAGGATATAAAATTAAAATTATAAAAATCTTAATATAAAAGTTAATTATATACACAATATATGATAAATTAAAAGTTCAAAAATAAAAAAATAAATAAAATATTATTAAACAAAATATAGAGTAATGAATAGTGTTGCACCAAATTTGGTGCAACACTATTCGTGCTCTATAATAGAGCAAGAAATGGAGTACCATTGGTAGGGATGGCAATGGGGCGGTGCGGTTGCGGGGCGGGGCGGGGCGG